>SJXQ01011905.1:587426-602580 GCA_006408695.1 Aepyceros melampus
TGATGCTTTTGAACTGTGGTGTTGGAGAAGACTCTTGAGAGTCCCTTGGACTGCAAGGAGATCTGACCATTCCATCCTAAAGGAAATCAGTCTTGAATATTCATTGAAAGGACTGATGCTGAAGCTGAAACTCCAATACTTTGGCCACCTGATACGAAGAACTAACTCATTGGAAAAGACCCTCATGCTGGAAAAGATTGAAGGTTGGAGGAGAAGGGGACGACAGAGAAATAGATGGCTGGATGGCATCACTGACTCGATGGACATGAGTTTGAGTAAACTCCAGGAGTTGGTGATGGACAGGGAGAACTGGCGTGCTGCTGTCCATGGGGTCACAAAGGGTGGGACACAACTGAGTGACTGAACTGAATTCACCAAACTGCCAGAAGTAGATGTCCTTCCCATTCAAAGTTTTACTAGTTTGCTCCTCTTCTTTGTATCTTTGAGCAGTTGATAGTATTGTTTTGCTTATTCTAAAACAATATTGGTTTGTCTGTGTTGGATCTGAGTTGCAGCACCAGTATCTCTGTTGCATCATCGCAGGAGGCGGGCTCTCCAGTTGTGGCTCACGGGCTTAGTTGCTCTGTGGCATGTAGGTTCTTCTCAGACCAGGGATCAAACCTGCATCCTCCTGGATTGCAAGGCAGATTCTTAACCACTGGACCACCAGGGAGGTCCCTGTTTTGCTTATTTTTAAGCTTCATATAAAGATTTCATTTGGTACATATAGTTCTACCTTGCATGTTCAGTATTATAGGTGAGATTTGTCGATGTCAACACATAACACCTCCCTTAGCTTCAAGTCCTCCTCTGTGGGTTAAAGTGCCAAGGATCACCCAGGACCATTCATTTGCTTGCTCTTCTAAACCATGTCTGGGTACACAGGATCCTGGAACTCCCTTGACTCAAGGGCCCGGAACGTGTTTCCAAGGCCAGAGCAGTTAATTTTGCTAGTTTTTCTCCTGAGGTTGACTATGAGGCCATGCACACCCTAAGCCCAAGGGATGTCTAGGGTGGCTGTTTTGGGGGGATGGCTCTGGTGGACAGAATTAAGACAAACTGGCTGATGTGTGAGGTCCTTCACTATGTGGGATGGAGCCAGAGTAGGAAGAGACGAGGCATGGGCTCTGAGCCTCCAAATTACTCTTGCCCTGGGTCTCATAAATGTTAGGCGCAGGCCTGTCAATAAATACATGTATAGACCTTCAGTGTATTCATCTTCATCTTTTTTTAAGCTCTAACATGATTTATTTATGCATTTTCTATTGTTCAATCTCTCACTACACACAGTGTTGTAATGAGCATTTTTTTACTTATCAAGAGTTAGAGTTTATTTCAAGGAGTTAATTGCTAGATTAGAGGATATACATGTGTTGAAATTTACTAGATTTTGCCATATTGTTTTTCAAAGTGGTTATAGTTTAAACCCTCTTTAGCATTAACAGGAATGCCCATGGTTCCACACATACTCACCCACACTTGTTAATAATATACTCAGCCTGAAAATGTTTCCAATCTTTTCCAATTTGAGGCATAAAATTATACTGCATTTTACTTTGATTTGTATTCCAATAATTTCAAGTAAAGTTAAACATCGTTTTATGTATTTGTATGGTTTGCCTCTTTATATCTTTTACTTGCTTTTCTCTTTCTCTCTTTTTTTTCTTACTTTTTGGCTCTGTGCTATAGCATATGGGATCTTAGTTCCCCTAACCAGGGATTGAACTTCCTGCATTGCGAGTGCAGAGTCTTAGCCACTGGACCACCAGGGAAGTCCCCTTTTCTCTCAAGTTGTTTTTAATTTTTGTATTGATCTGTAGTCCTTTTTAAAAATATGTATTTATTTATTATTTTGGCTGGGTTGGGTCTTAGTTGCAGCATGCAGGATCTTTTTATTGCAGCGCAGGGATTCTCTAGCTGTGGTACACAGGCTCAGCAGTTGTAGCACGCAAGCTTAGTTGCTCTGAGGTATGAGGGATCTTCCTGGACCAGGAAACAAACCCACATCCCTTCCATTAGAAGGCAGATTCTTAACCACTGGACACCCCGGGAAGTCCTTGGTCTGTAGCTCTCTGTGTAGTCTGGATACTAATGCTTTGTCTGTTGTGAGCATTTTATATCAATACATATCATCTCCTAGGCATGTGGCTTGGCTTTAAATTTTGTTTATATTTTTACTACACAATATTTTGGAATTTGAATGTAGTTAAATCTATCTGTATTTTCTATATTATTTACACTTCTTGTTGCTTGGAATCTTTACATCATGATGTCTAGAAAAGTTTTCATTTAAGAGTTTAGCATCCCTCTGCATTGACTTTGGTGATCAGAGTGATAGAGACGTGCAATTCTCTTTTTTCCCACATGGAAAACAAATTTCCCACCAGTTATTTGAGGGAATGGATTTAAATACCACCTCTGACATGTGCTGAACCTCCAATCTGCATGTCTCTGTCTCTGAGCTCTCACTTCTGCCCCGTTCATTTATTTGTATATCCTTCTGCCAAACTCTCCTTGTCTTACCTACTTCACTTGGATAATAAGTCTTATTACCTGGAGGATCATTCTCACCTCGTTCAATATCTTCAAAGTTGCCTTGACTACTCTTGGTTGTTCTTTCATATGACTTTAGGAAAAGCTTGACATGTTTCTGAAAACTTTTTTCCCCGCTGAAAACAATAATTAAAAAGAAAAACAACCTTTATTTAGCCCTTTGAAACTGACATAGATTTATAGATTAATTGGAGAACTGACAACTTTACAGTTGAGTCTTCCCTTCTACAAGCAGTGTACACTCTCTATGTACCTATGTCTCTTGAATGACCATCAGTCAAATTTTCTAATTTTCTTCATAAAATCTTGCACATCCCTTAGATTTATCCCTAGGCACTTAAGAGTTTTATGTGCTTTTATAAGTTATCTTTTATAAACAGCATTTTCTATTTATTGCAAATATTTAGAAATGAGATGGCAGAATTTCCAAGAATGTGAAGAGCCTGGGATTTTGCCCTACTCAGACCCTTAGCTGTCAGAGTGTCCTGGATGATGAGACTCCTGGGTCAGAGACAAAGAACTTCATTACTGGTGGCTCAGCAAGCAGCGTGAGCTTCCTGTTTGAGTCAGTGGTTCCACTTGCCCTTCAGGTCCCAAGGGCTGCTGCCCACACACTGAGTGAGTTGGCCTAATTGCTGAGGAACCCTGCATTGAGGGGACCCGAATGCCTGATCTTGGCTGCAGACAGAGACATTATCTTCATTACATTGGACAGTAAGCAAGTCTGTCCTCTGCTCTGGAGGGAGACGCTACTCTATATTCCAAACACGGTTGACATACAGATATTCTTGAAGAGAGTGTCAAGAAAAAGTCCAAAGGTCATTTAGTGCCTGTTTGCAGGTCATCCAGAAATGCAACAGACCTATGGGAAATTGCCTCTCACTATGAATCCTCTTAATAGTTTTAAGAATTTGTCTAGGGAATCTCTTAGAATTTCTGGGTAGACAATCACTTAATATACAAATAGATAATGACCATTTTGTTTCTTCCTTTTCAATGGTTTATATCATTTCTCCCCCTTTTTCTTACTGTACAAGCTGCAAAATCTAGTACAGCTTTGAACAGAAAAAGGGATAGTGAACAAACACCCTTTTTTTTAGGATTCTGACTTTGAAATGAATGCTTTTTAAGGTTTTATCATTGTTATGTTTACTGTAGGTTTTAGAAAGATCCTTTACAATTTCCACACTAAGGGAATTACCTCCTGCAAGCTACCTGGTGGCTTGGTTAGGATTCGATGCTTTCATTGCTGTATCCTGGGTCCAATCTTGGTCAGAGAACTGAGATCCTATAAGTCAAAAATAAATAAAGAAATAAAAATAAAAGTACATTGAGAAAACAAACAAAATAGCCCTTAGAAATTAAAAATATAATAATAATAAAAAAAAAACCTCAGTGTAAGAATTTCCAGTTTCTAATAGGGCTGGGTTATCTGGATCAGCAGTCACTATTCCCCTAGATAAAAACTTTCAAATAAGGATAAAACATGTTTCAAAAATTAAAAAGGAAGCCCCTCCTGTCCCTAGTTTGCCAAGAGTTTGAATAAGTTGCTTTTTCTTTATCTGTTTTATATGATCACAGGATTTTTGTATCTTTTAAACTGTTAATGCTGCAACTTAAAGTGACAATTTTCAAATGTTAAAATAGCCCTGCATTCTTGGAATAAACTCAACTTGGTCATTATGTATTTTTAAATATATTGCTGTATTTAGTTAGATAATATTGTGTTTAGGGTATTTGTATCCATTATTGAGATTGACCTTTCTGTCTCAACTGTCTTTGCCTGGGTTGACTACCAAGGTTCTGCTGCTACTACTGCTGCTAAGTTGCTTCAGTCGTGTCCAGCTCTATGCGACCCCATAGACGGCAGCCCACCAGGCTCCCCTGTCTCTGGGATTCTCCAGGCAAGAACACTGGAGTACTAGCCACATAAAGTATGAAGGGTTGTTTTGTGTTTCTGTTTTATTTTTTGAAGCCATTGGTATAAGTTATGGACTCTTTGTTCTCTGAGTATGTCCCTGAGCTCAAGATACTTGACCGTCATAGTCGCATGCCACTGAGAGTGAAAGGGAGCCACTGAACTGAGACTCTGAGCCCATGACATGTGAAACGGAGGTCAGATTGTTTCACCAGGCAGAGATGGCTGTGAGCGGGGCTCCGCTAGCCCTCATCTCAGTGAGTTCTTCCTAAGATGAGGCCCCACATTTTACATCATCAGCAATGAAAGTGATATTTTGTCTCCTATAATTACTCTTGTACTTTATTCCCCAGCATGCCAGAATAAAGACCAAGGAAGAGAAAGGACACCCCGCCTCCCCGCAGATTTGATCCCTGACTGGGGAACTGAGATCCTTCCTGCCACGAAGCTAAAAAAAAATATCTCCCAAAGTATAGTACATGAACCACTGCTGTGGATAATATTTAGTGGTAAATATAAATAAACCTTTGTTATCTTTTATTTAGCTTTTATTTTTCATTTTTGATGTGGACCATTTTTTAAGTGTTGATTGAGTTTATTTCAATATTGCTTCTGTTTCACGTTTTTGGTTTTTTGGCCCTGAGGCACGTGGGATCATAGCTCCCAAACCAGGGATTGAACCCATCCCCTCCCTGTGTTGGAAGGCAAAGCCTTGACCACTGGGCTGCCAGGGAAGTCCCTACTCTTACTTAGGCAAGTATAGTTGATTTTCAATGTTGTGTTATTTTCTGGTATACAGAAAAGTGATTCAGTTTTTTATATATTTATTCTTGTTCATATTATTTTACATTCAGTAAACCTTGTGTTTGTTTTTACAAGATTATAAGATATAACTATACAGTTACAAATAATAAGAGTTATAATTTTAACAACACACTTGTAATTTTGTAGGTATAATGTAGGACTGGAGAAGGCACTGGCACCCCACTCCAGTACTCTTGCCTGGAAAATCCCATGGATGGAGGAGCCTGGTGGGCTGCAGTCCATGGGGTCGTGAAAAGTCAGACACGACTGAGCGACTTCACTTTCACTTTTCACTTTCATGCATTGGAGAGGGAAATGGCAACCCACTCCACTGTTCTTGCCTGGAGAATCCCAAGGACGGGGGAGCCTGGTGGGCTGCCGTCTCTGGGGTCGCACAGAGTCGGACATGACTGAAGCGACTTAGCAGCAGCAGCAGCAGCAATGTAGGAGGACTAGGACAGTCAATTCAAAGAAAAATAATACCATAAGTAAACAGTATTGCAGGTAGTAAGAAGATATGGCAAAAAATTAAATAGTGGTATGAAAAACCAAAGTTTAGAAAATATTCAAGAAAAGGCCTGTTTAGTGAATAACAAGCCAGTAGCAGCCACCAACTCTCCCTTACAAATGCACTCACATCAGGAACATACACAGAGACAGACAGGTTAAAAAGTAAGAAAGAAGACATACAGATGGCCAACAGGCATGTGAAAAGATCCTCAACATCATTCATTGTCAAAGAAATACAAATTAAAACCACAGTGAGATATTACCTCACATCTCTTAGGAAGGCTATCGTAAGAAACACCATGAATAGCAAATGTCAGCGAGGACATGGAGAAAGCTGAACCCTTGTACATTGTTGGTGGGAATGTAAATTGGTGCAGCCACTGAGGAAAATAATATAGTGGTTTCTCAAAAAACTAAAACTAGAACTACCATAAGACCCAGCAATTCCCCTCCTGAGTATATACCCAAAAAAGAAAAGAGAAGAAAATACTAATTCAAAAAGATAATGCATCTCAATGTTCATAGCAGCGTTTACAATTGATGGGGAAGCAACCTGTGTCCATCAACAGAAGAATGGATAGGATGTATTATTATTCAGCCATAACAAAGAATGAAAATTTTCCATTTACAACAGCATGAATGGATTTGGAGGGTATTGTGTTCAGTGAAATAAGACAGAGAAAAACAAATACTGTACAGTATCATTTATATGCGGAATCTAAAACAAGCAAAACTAGAGAATATAACAAAAAAGAAGCAGATTCACAGATACAGACAACAAACCAGTGGTTACCAGTGGGGAGAGGGAAGGGGCTAGATAGGAGGAGGGGATTAAACGGCACAAACTATTAAGTGTAAAATAAATGAGCCACAGGATACATTATATAACAGAGAATATAGCCAATATTTTATAATAGCTACAAGTGGAATAGAATAGTTAAAAACTGTGAATCACTATGCTGTACCCTGGTGGCTCAGATGGTAAAGGCACCTGCCTACGATGTGGGAGACCCGGGTTTGATCCCTGAGTTGTGAAGATCCCCTGGAGAAGGAAATGGCAACCCACTCCAGTACTCCTGCCTGGAGAATCCCATAGACAGAAGAGCCTGGCGGGCTGCAGTCCACGGGGTCGCAAAGAGTCGGACACCACTGAGCGACTTCACTCCTTCATGCTGTTCACTGGTAGCTTGTAACACTGTACATCGACTGTGAGCTGTGCTCAGTCACTCAGTTGTGTCTGACTCTTTGTGACCCCATGGACTGTAGCCTGCCAGCCTCTTCTGTCCATGCAGACTGTCCAGGCAAGAATATTGGAGTGGGTTGCCATGCCCTCCTGCAGGGGATCTTCCCAATCCAGGGAAACCAGATCTCCCTCATTGCAAGTGGATTCTTTACCAGCTAAGCTACCAGGGAAGCCTGTACATCAACTATATTTCAATTTTTCAAAAGTAAAAATATTTTTAAAAAGAAAAAATGAGAAAGAAGTACTTTCTAAAAAAACTGAGTAATCTTTTTCAAGGACCAGGATTCCTCCTCAGAGTGCTGGGGTCTAGAGTAGATCACTTCTTATTTGGCCCAGGGTGGGAACTCATGTCTGATGGCCTATCATCCCCTCTTTCCACATCCCATAAAGTGAAGCCTGCTGGTTGACCTCCTGACGCAGTAAGCATACGACAAATTAGTCATTTTCAGACACGCAATGAAGCTTTTCTCCCATGCACTCCTTTTTAAAATGTCATTTGAAGATGTACTTCAGCAAAACAGAGGCAAAACTCCAGAAAGAGAAAGTTAAGAGATTCACGAAAGAGCGGAATTAACCCAAGAGTACAATGAATAGAAATACCAGAGGTCTATAAAACCATCAGTCAAAATTAGAACAGAAAGTCAGAGGGTTTGGAGAAGAATGTCCTTAAGAAAAAAATGGGCTTCATTCAAAAAATAATGTAATTAAGAAGCTGGAAGATTTTAATGACCTGATTTAAAAGGCATATGTTTCTTTTCTCAGGAAGAGAAGAGAAAAGCAATGAAAAACTCCCGGAGAACAAAAAGTTGTATAAGAAAGTCGTGGCTCAGATATGAAGCGATTAAAATGTAACATGACTTTGAGTATCTAAAGGAACGTTGAAAAATATATTTGAATTTGGAGCCTGGAGCATTTCCTGTTCAAGAACATTTAAACTATAAGATCATAGTTCCTTCTTTAGAGGTCCAGAATGCTAGTTAGTTCTACAGGGAATGATGTTTGCATAGTCACAAAGTTTTTTAGACATTTTATTGATTTTTCAACTTTGAAGTTCAGAGATACACAACACACAAAACCAGAGCATTTTAATTGTGGGTACAGAACCAGATGCAATTGTAATGGTTTAGTAGGAAGAGGGAGGCCAAGAGTGATCAAGGAGGATGTCTCATCTTAGCCAGGAGTCAAGAGATGTTACATAAAATTAGGGGCACAAGAAAAAGAAGCTGGAAAGTGTGTCTCTAACCGAACTCCGATGGCAAAGTACCTTTGCTAAACTTCTTGTCTTTCATAACAGGACACTGTTAGCTCCTCAACAGCCACCTCCTCTCCTTCCTTTAGAACCCATGTATCTCAGGTAGGCACATGGGCTACTCAGAAAAACATTATTCCCTCAGCTTCCCTTGCAGTTACGTGTGACCAGGTGACCAAATTCAGGCCAACTGGATGTAACAGAAGAGACGTGCCTCCCACTAGCTGGAATATGGGTGGAGCTGGCCACCTCTGACCCAGGACAAGAGTTTTAGCTAAGACTTATATGTAAGCTATGTGTCAGGTAATTTTCTAAGTGCTTTGAATGTATCAACTCATTTTAACTTAATGAGGGTGTGTATTTCCTATTGCTGCTATAAAAAATTACAGCGCTGATTTTTTAAAATTATTATTATCGATTTTGGACGTGCTGGCTCTTTGTTGTGGCACACAGGCTTCTGCGCTGCAGAGCGCAGGCTCTAGACTGAGAGCCCTCGGTAGTTGTGGCTTTCGGGCTTAGCTGCTCTGCAGCATGTGGGATCTCAGTTCCTTGACCAGGGAGCAACAAGTCCCCTGCGTTGCAAGTTGGATTCTCAACCACTGGACCCCCAGGGAAGTCCCTACAGCAGTGATTTAAAGAAAAAATGTTCTCTTACCATTCTGGAGGTCAGAAGTCTAAAACAGTGTGTCAGCCGGACTTCTCCCTTTTGGAGACTCAGGGAAGAATGCATCACTTTGCCTTTTTCAGCTCCGAGTGGCCACCTGTAATTCCTCAGTTCACGATCCTGTCCTCATATCACTACAGTTTCTTGCTTCCATCTTTACATCTCCTATTATTATTTTGATTTCCTGCCTCCGTCTTATAAGGACCCTGGTGATTACATTGGACCAACCTGGGCCGCTCAGGATAACATCTCAGGATTCTTAACATAACCATTTTTGCAAAGTACCCCTTTTTTTTGCCATTTAAGGTTACATTAAGTTTCTAGGGGTTAGGACATAGATATCTTTAGAAAGTGAGAGTGTTAGTCATTCAGTTGTGTCCAACTCTATGTGACCCCATGGCCCACCAGGCTAACATCTTTGAGGGAACATTCTTTCTATCTTAGGTTGGAACTATATCATGTCCATTTAACAGATGATGAAATTCAAGCACAGAGAGTAGTATGCTCACAGACACACAGCTCATAAGTGGCAGATCCATGATTTAAACCTGGACAATCTGGTGCCAGAACCAGTGCTTAAAATTGAGTACTTTTCTGTCCCAGCAGAGTTCCGGCTTTCTGATGATTGTTGAGCCACCTCACCAGCCCTGGATGTCCTGGTGAGAAAAATCAACATCCATCTTTCTAAGTCACTGTGACTGGGGGAATCTTTGTTAGAATAGCTTCTTACATAGAAATCAATAGCTACTCTACATAATTAAAACTAATGATTTTATGTTATTTTATTCTGAATGCTTAGAATCTTTCACAAGTAAAATGTATTCTTTATTTATTTCAAATGTGTTTCAGTCAGAGGGTATGGCTGCCAATAAGTCTACATCACACCCTCACTTACACCCTTCAGGAACTCTACTGCCTCTTGGATGGAGCCCAAGCTCCTCCACCTGGACTCAAGGCCAGCCCTTCATCCATCTTTCTGTTTCTCATTGCTTCCCTCTGTGGGAGCACCCTCAGGCCAAACTAGCATTTACTGGGGCCCCAGAACAGACCCGTGGCCATGCCCACCCTTCATGCTGTCCCCTCTGCCTGGAATCCTGCCCCCTTTTCCTCTCTCCCTTCTGCCCAGCATGTTTCACTCAAAGCCCATCTGAGAACTTCTATTCATCCCTCAAGACCTTGCCCCAATTGCCCCTGGAGCTTTTTTGTTTATCTTGGTCTTCTCTGTCCTGTTAAAAGATTTTCCTCATATGAATAGTGATCCAAGTCATAGCAAACTCGCTCTTCACCTCTAGTCTACACACACACACACACACACACAGACTCACACACACCCCTCCCCAGGAAGTTCAGGCCTCTCCTTCTTTTGCTTCCCCTCATATGTTCCTGTGTCGAAATAGCCAAACCAGTACATGTTTCCTATGATCATTGTTTACTACTAACATTACTTATTATTTTAGGATCTGGATCTTTAACAGCCTCCAGCACCAATACAGGACCAGAAACAAAAACACTGCTAGGACTTCACTGGTGACCCAGTGGCGAGGACTTTCCCTTCTAATGCAGAGGTTCAGTCCCTGGTCAGGAAGCTAAGATCCTGTATGCCTCGTGGCCAAAAAAAAAAAAAGAATCAAACATAAAACAGAAGCAAGGTTGTAAAAAGTCAATGAAGACTTTTAAAATGGTCCACATCAAAAACAAACAAACAACAAAACAAATGACAGGCTAAGCCTAAGGATATCTGGCAAAGTCTGGATCCTTCCCATGAAGATCACCTTGAGTTTTAAAAATATTATTTTAAAAATATCATGAGAATGAAGGTGTGGTTGTCTGCCTTTCTGGTGCCCAGCACTTGCTGCTCTGCACACCTGCTCTGCTCACAGTGAATACACAGCAATGTGCTGAAGGTTCCTGGTGGTCCCCTAACCAGTGAACTGAGACACAGAGGTCGTATTATTTCCGATTGCGCTGTAACATATTACCTCTAACTAAGTGACTTAAAACCACACGAAATTTTCTCTCTCATGTTTCTGGAGTTTTAGAAGTCCAAATGTGTCTTATGAGGCTAAAAATCAAGGAACTGGCAGGACTGCGTTTCTTCTGGAGACTTCAGGAAAGATTCTGTGGCTTATCTTTTCCCAGCTTCTAGAGGCTGCTATCATGCCTTGGTCCGTGGCCCCTTCCAGGGTTGGCATCACGCTCACCTCTGCTTCTGTTATCACATCTCCTCTTTCTCACCTGCCTGCCTTCTTATGAGGATTTGTCCTCATTATACTATATTGGGCCCACCTGGTTAACTTAGGCTGCTCCATCTCAAGATCTTTAACTTAGTCCCATCTGCAAAGCCTCTTTGGCCTTGTAACTTATTTCCAGATTCTGGGGATTTGAACACAGACATGTTTGACGGCCATGACCCAGTCCATCAGAGAGGTGAAGTGACTAGTCCAAGATCACACAGTAGTAAGCAACAGAGCCACAACTCTAACCCAGGCCTCTCTGGCCCCAGAGCCTGCACTCCTCACCTCCTTTCAACACCAGAATTACAAGCTGAGGGGCTTAGTTTGTGTTCCTTCGGATCCACCTGCACTACCCATTGTTGGTCCGAGCCCTGTCCCACCCCCAGGCCTGACTCCACAGCTCCCACCCTAATGCGTTTGATACCCACTCCACCCATGTTTACATGGGGCTTCTGCAGCCTAAGCAGGAGGACCCCCCAGCTCTGCAGCCTACCTCCCACCAGTGTCTGTGTGTTGAGTGGGTCTATGAGTGAGTCAGCAGACAGAAGACTGCTGTCTCCAGCCCCTTCTCTTTAGCTCCTGCCCCGGCGTGAAGATGCCCTCTACCTGGTGAATCCACCGAGGATGCCTGACTTTCGGCCCTGGGCCCCTGGCTCTCCTGGTGGACAGTGGGTCCTTTCCAATCACTCAAACCCTGGAAAAAGACTGGCCCTCCCCAAGGAGAAGGGGCACAAAACCTGAGCACCTGGCCTGGAGATGGAGGCCCTGAGGTCCCTCAGTCCCTCCTGTGGGTATGACGCTTTGTCAGGAACTTCCAGTGGTCAGTACTTTTGGGCCCAAGGACCACAGCACCCTGGCCACCTCCATGGCCTGTCTGGACTCAGCCTTCTGGAAGAATTCCCCTTTCCCGGGCCCACAGCCCACTCACTGCTGGCCTCCCCTGGCCCCACCCCAAACCTCTGCTTGTCTTCTGATCTCTGTTCTTCTGACAAGTACCTCTGCCCTCCTCGCCCAGAGTGTTCCCATCCCCATCCTGGGCCCATGGCAGCATTAGCGAGTTGAAAATGCAATTACATTTTGATTATTCCAGTCCCAGCCAGACAGAGGTTACTGTAAGTCACGCTGGAATTGGGAGGGAGAGGGAGGTAGCACCTGGGGGCAGTGCCCAGGCTGACACTTGAAGACAGATGTGACCGGGCCCTGTGGCTCAGAGGCTCAGGATTAGATCAACAAGGCTGGAGCTGGCTGGTTCCAGGAAAGAGGTCGCGTGGCCAAAGTTTGACTGACAGCTCGGGCAAAGCAAAGGCTTCAGGCTGGCCCTCCCTAGAGCAGGAGGCACCAGGGTCTCTACTGCATGCCCACAGAGGCCAAATAACTGGCCTCTCCCACCCTCAAGCCGTGGCTAAGGGAGCCAGACTCCAGGCTAGATGGACCTGGGGGACACCTCCTCCCCCCAGGGTCTGGTAGGGGAGGAAGAAAGATCTGCTGCTTCAGGTTAGAAGAAATCACCCAGGATCATTGTCCTGGGGAGCAGCCTCTGGGGTCCCCAGGAGTGAAGAAGGATCCCTCTTAAGGGGAGATGGGACAGGCTCTGTGAAACTGGATATTGTGGGTGTGGGGGTGGATTCTCAGCCTGACTCTTCCCCACACAGACACGTGCATCCCCAGTACAATGATTTGGAGGACCTGGGAAGCTCCTTGTTCACTCCAACCCAGGGTGTCTGGGAGGCCCTGAATCATGGCATTCTGAGCTCTGCGCTGGGTTCTAAGCCCAGGTTGTGCTGTGCTCAGCTGGTGCACATCGCCCACACAGGCACAGAGGGGTCTGTCCCTTTCACATCACCGCCTGTACCTTGTTTGCTGTGGCTGTCAGCTGAGTGTCCGCGGGGGATCTGCCTCCCATCCCCGCATGTGCCGCAGCCCACTCCTGAGCCCCTACCTAGCAAACAGTCACAGCTCTAGATGGGCGGGGGAGGGGGGGTTCACTTGGGAGATTAGATGAGTCATCACTGTGGGGGCAGACGTACCCAGTTCCATGCAGGTGCACTCGCAGAGCCATGGTCACAAAGGCACACCACGCTCATATTCTCACACTCACAGGGGAACGAACTGGGAGGCCATGCTAGTCAAAGCTACAATCACACATCCAGACACACCGAGAGACAGACAACCCCAACACACACACACCCTTCATAGACCCAGACACCAATATGCATAGAGACAAATCAAGACACACATCATACAGACACATCCCACCCTGGGTGACTCCAGTCATCAACCCAGAGCCTGTCCCCTACCCACATGCATGCTCAGACACACACACACACACACACACACAGAGCCACACATGGATTCCCCAGACATGTAGTCACAACCCTTACTTCTAAATACAGACACTCAAACTCTCTCTTCCCCCTGCCCCACCACACACACACACACACACACACACACACACACGTCCCCTCATCCATTCCCTATGGCAGGCAGGCACTTCGGGCAGCTCTAGTTGGGCAGGGCTGGTTCAGAGCCTTGGAACCTCATGGATGCTCTGAACGATCACTTACTGTGCAGATGCCGCCTAGGGACAGAGTGCTACGTAAGAACCAGCCTCGGTCCTCCTTCCTGCCCTGGACAGGTGAAGCAGGTCCCTGACCTGCCCCCAGCTTCCCTCCCACACCCTCTATGCCTAATGTGCATCTCTAGCTCCTTTGGAAAAAAGCCTTTGGCTGCAACAGGGAAGATGGAATTTCCAGCTTGGGAGGGGTGTAAGTCTCTGAGGGTCAGAGAGAAGGGTGAATCTGATGGGTTAGGAAGGTCCTGTCCGCACACAGAGGAAGGTCAAGGTGATGGCTCGATGCCTAAGAGGTCACCCTTCACTGGCTTGTGGCTCCCAGAAGGCCCAACCGCCATACTTCTGTCCGTTTCTTCTTCTGCCTTGAATCCACCACCCCTGCCCCCCATCCCCACCACAGGGCTTCCTTCTCATTAAGTCTCTACGTCCCTGCTCTAGGAGATTGTCCTGACATCCTAGTTGAATCAATCTGTCCTTCTGTACCCCAACAGCTCTGTCACACTGTAGAGGACTTGCCTGGCTGTGAGCCCACCTGCCTCCAGCCAGCCTGGGCACCTCTGCCTGGCAGAGGAGGAGGATAGACCTGGAGAACTGGGCATGTTTGAATCCCAGCTCGGTCTCTGCTGTGTGACCCTGGACAAGTCACTGAACCACGTGAGTCCAGGGTCCTTATCTGTGCAATGGGGGTGGTGAGGAGCCGCCTCACTGGGTTGATGTGAAGATTAAATGGGATCATGCATGGCGGGGACTGTGCAAATGGCAGCTGTAATATTCTAGCTCACTGCCTGACACACAGCTGGAAAATGTTTGTTGAATTCATCAGCCCCCTCTGCTCCGCTGCGTGCTGCCCCCATCTATCCTCCCTGTCTTGGGAGAGGTGAAGCAGTCATGAACAGAAAGGACTGGAGGGCAGATAGAATCAGAGGCTGGGAGATGGGCGAGCAGAGTCTCCAGGCATCTCTGGGAGCTCACTGCTCCAGCAACAGCTGGAGCCTGGCAGGAGGCTGTGCAGGCGACGCTCTCTCACCCTGGTCACCCACCTGTGCCATCATCCCCATCAGCTAGGTGAGGCAGCGGGCAGAGGTGGGGCTGGGACCCACTTCCAGCACTGTGGCTCTCCGAAGCTGCCCGAGGGCCCGCCGACACACAGTAGGTGCGCTCTGAATGCAGCGTAGGCGGAGGCAGGAATGTTGAATGCATGCGAACGTAATGAATGAACGGATGGACACATGAATGAAGGTGGGATGGACGCGTGAAGTCGTGAGCTGGGAGGGACGAGCCTCTTCCTCCACCCTCTGAGACTCGGGGGTTGGGAGACCTGCAGCCGAGACATGCTGGGGGCCCCCCTCCCCGCTCTGCTCCTCCCGCCCCGGCCCCCCCTCCCCGCGGCGCGCAGCCCGGCGGCGC
>SJXQ01011905.1:611825-655171 GCA_006408695.1 Aepyceros melampus
CCACCCCCGCCCCCCCCCCCCGCCCCCCGGGCAGGGGCAGCTTGGCTGGAGCTGTCGGTGTTCCTGGGCCGAAGGCCACCTCTGTCTGCTTATGGCTGCGTCTTCTGTCTCTCAACCAAGGCAAATTCCGGGAGCAGTTTAAGGCTGCCTCCTCCTGCTGCCTGCCCGGCCTGGGTCCCTGCGTCTCTCTGAAGGTCCCCAGCCCTCGCTCCTCTGCCAGCCACAAGTCCTTGTCCTTGCAGAGCCGGTGCTCTGTCTCCAAAGTCTCGGAGCACGTGCTGCTCACCAGCGTCACCACAGTGCTGCCCTGAGCGAGGGTCGTGCTGGTGGCTCTAGGGGGGTGTGCAACCTGTCTTCTGCCTGGGCTGCTTCTCTGGCTCCTGGGAGGCCTGCCCCCACTCCTCGTGGAAAGACTGCTGGTTGCAGTGTGAGGCCGCCTGGGACTCCACTCCTGGTTTTCTGCCTGTTTGCCTCCAGGCAGTGTCACTTCCCTTCTCTCAACTGTGTCCCCTATGAGGGACACAGGATGCGAGGATTAAGCACGCTCAGGATAAATGGAAAGCTCTCTATAAACTGCAAAGCATTACAGACAAGATTATCGTCTCACTCCTCTCACTTGGTCATACCCCATGGTACCATCCATCGCCATCATCCTTCCAGAGCTTGGCCCGCCTCCCAAAGACCTTCTCCTACCCAATTACAGGCCTTCCCTGGAGTCTGCTTTAAGGGTCCCAGCAGGCCTTTCCATCTGGTCCAGGGGCTCCCTAAAGCCCAGACTGCACTTGGCAGCTTCTTCTTGAGGCCTGTGTGAACTAATATGAGCCCAGCCCCTCTCTGGTGGGAAAACAGCCCCCCGCCCCCCACCAGGTGCCAAGTGCACACACCACAGACTGGACCCCGCTGACTGGTGGTGTCACAGAACACTCTCCATGTGGCCGTTTGGCAAGGAGGCTAGCAGCCTGAAGCAACTGTCATTAAAAGCCTGGCACTGACTGTTCTCTTTCCTTGTCATTGCACAAAATTGGGCTTCTTAGGTTAGGAGGGAGAAGGTAGGGAGTGAGAAGCTGGGGAGGCTGGGGGAGGAGGGGGCGGTCAAGGCAGCGCTGGAAGGCAGCTCTCTGCTGACTCCTCCCGTGTCTTGCCCCCAACACACTGAACCCCAGGTGGCTCCTGCAGGCCTTGAGGCTCACAGGCTACTAACCCTCGCGCGGTGCGATCCTGGTGCCAGGACCTCAGTCGTGGCCACATCTGTCAGCTCCTGCGCCCAGGAGCCTGTGGAAGGTGAGAGGGTGGGCAGACAGCAGGGTTAACTGGTTTACTGTTATCTTCACTCTCTTGGAGATCAGGACTTGCATCTCTTTTCTGTGAACTTACCGAATAAAAAGAGAAAGCCAGAGATTGGGCTCAACAGGCTCCATCTGCTACCAGATGATTAGAGGGCGGCTGGAGGCCCTGATCCTCACGGCCGGAGCAGGAGGTGGGATGCCTTCTGAAGGGCTCTCTGCTGGGAGGAGCGGCAGACAGCTGGCAAGAGGCTGGCTCAGCCCTGTGCACTGCCGGCTCTGCTTAACCTGATTAATGACCTCGCCTGTCAGAAAATGGGGCAAAATGCAGCTCCTGCCAGGGACCCAGCCCAGGAACGTGTCAGCAACCCTCCTCGTGGGCAGAGCAGGTGGAAGGAGTGGTCTATGCCTGCCATCCCTCTCTCCAGAGGACTCGCCAGCCCAGCTCCTGTGAGTCGTTGCCAGGCGGCATGGGGTGTCCCACCCATTTTCCACTCGCCACCTCAGGCCTTGGGATCCAAAGTCGTTTGTCAAGTTTGTAGCCAGGCTTGGGGGTGCGGTGTGGTAGAATGAGATGCCACGGCTGGCCCCCAAGCCTATAGCCAGCCATGAATAAGGACGCAGGCAGGTCCTGGGCTCCTCAGTCCCAGCACATGACCGCACTGTTCTACACGTGGGTTTCAAGTAGACATGTGGCTCAGTGGAGCAAAGAAACAACAGAAGCTTGCCCTAATGTCTGCATTTCTACCCGACTCTCTGCTGTTGAGCCCAGCATCGTGGTGGGCCTCAGGCCTCTGTTTTGGGGGACTTAGATAATTCAGAGGTCACCAGGGATGAAGCTCAGTGAAGAGCTTCTGAGGAGCCCAGGACTTTGTGACCTCGGGAAGGGAGGCCCTGGGGGGAAACACAGTGACAGGTTTCAGCTTAGGGGGCTGGCACGCTGAGGGTGAGACAGGTTCTGGGTGGCCCGAGAGAGAAAACCATAGCCAATGGGTGATGTTTCCAACGTGGTGGGATTTGGGATCCACATCAGGAAGAAGTCCCTATTAGTCAAGGAGGAAATGGGCTGCCTGCAAAGGCACTGAACTGTCACTGGAGGTTGGCAAGCAGAAGCCAGGGTGACAGGGGAGTAAATGAAGGGGGTTCTAGCTCCAGGTGGGGACTGGCCTCTGGGAACTGGACTCCATCTAACTTGAGGATTCTAGCACAACAGCAGCCAGAAGAGAATGGGATGTGAACTGGCTCAGCCTGACACACCTGCCGGCCTCACTGAGCCGTTTCCCCAACCAAGCATGGAGGAGAGCCTGGCTTGCTTGTCTTCACCCCCCAGAGTGACAGGATTAACTTGCCACTACCCATCATCAAGTCTCCCTGGCAAGCCAGAATGTCTGGTGCCTTGGCTTCTGATTGAGATTTTGTCAGATCACTGTAGACACTTGGCTAGGCTGATTATCATGCTGAGGTTCAGCTGGTGAGTACAGATGTTTGTGCTTAATAAAAACAGGGGGAAAGTTATGACTTCATAAATGCAATTTGCCTGGAAGATAAAACTAGGGCTTGAGATGATAAAAGGCCATGCTGGGAGAAGTCTGGGGTGGCGGCTTCTAGCCCAGGATGCCGGCCCTAAAACTGTTATAAAACACACAGTCAGCCCTTTGGACTGAACCAGGCAGGCCCCGACACTTAACTTCACCCAGGTAAGTGGCAGCTGCCCCATGAAGGCCATGCCCTTTGAGTTGTTTCTTTCTGCATAGCATGGTACACAGCAGGGGTCCCCAGGCTCAGGATCTAATGCCTGATGATCTGGGGTGGAGCTGATGGAATAATAATAAGAAAGTCAAAGTGAGGTTGCTCAGTCGTGTCCGACTCTTTGTGACCCTGTAGACTGTAGCCTACTAGGCTCCTCTGTCCATGGGATTCTCCAGGCAAGAATACTGGAGTGGGTTGCCATTTCCTTCTCGAGGGAATCTTCCCAGCTGAGGGATCGAACCTGGGTCTCCTGCATTGCAGGCAGACGCTTTACCCTCTGAATCACCAGGGAAACCCAATAATAATAAAGTGCCCAGTACATGTAATGCACTTTAATCGTCCTGAAACCATTCCCTCCCGACTCCCCTATTCATGAGAAAATTGTCTTCCACCAGACCAGTCTCTGGTGCCAAAGAGGCTGGGGCCCACTGGATATAATATGTACTTAAATATTCGTTGAATGAAGTAAATGAGTGACTAAATGGATACACGCGTGGACCTTTAACTGGGAAAGTATGGTGGAAAACATGGAACTCCAGAATTTTATTATTATATTGAAGCTTATGGTGTCACTGAACTTTTTGGCCCCAAATGAAAAAATAAACACAAATAAAAAAAGCATTGGCAGTGGGAGGTGGCAACTTGTTCCCTGGGGACTAAAGTCAAGCAGAAGACACAGGCAAGTGAGGGGTCCAAGTTGCAGAGGGGTAGCCTGGCCAAAGGTGCCCAGAGAGCAGACAGCCCAAGGTCCCTGAGCAGGAACAACCCCTGGGCAACTAGAAGTCAAACATATATGGCCTTGTGGGGGTGGAATCCAAGCCACTGGTCCCATGGGCGGATCACTCACCCCTACCCCGGTCAGATTCTGCTTTGGAGAAATGGGGTGTTTGACAAGGCAGCCGGGCAAGGGAATGCAGGTGCTAATGGGAAGAGGCTGACGAATACTTAGCACTGGCGCCAGGGCACAGAAGGAAAAGCTAGATGGAGCCAGCCAACTGGACACTAACTCACAGCTGTGACTCGCCTCTCTTGCAACTGGCACAAGGATGTGCCATTAAATGCTCAGGGATATAAGGACGTTCAACTTCCAGTCCTCTCCCTGGTCAGGCCCCTACCTGTGTGGCCTCAGCCAAGGCCCCCACTACTCGGTGGCCATGACACAGACTCCCAGCACTCTTTGGGAACACCGCTGCATCATGCAAGGGAGGACTCTTTTTCTAGAAGGGGCAGGAAAGGAAGAGAGGCCCACATTCTTCTCCCACCCTAGGAGCCAGGAAACGTCGTCGCCTGGCGCGCTCCCCACTCTGCGGATGGGCTGGTCATAGCATCCGAGAGGCTGTCATGGTGACGAAGTCCTCGAAGCTGAGCCGAATGCTGCCCTGCACAGCTGTGTCCTTCTCCCGGAAGGCCTCGGTCAGCACCTGCAGCTGGGTGCAGACCTGGATGAAGCGATCCAGCTGCATGGCGGGATTGGCAGAGCGCGGGCAGTAGCGGGAGACCAGGAGCTGGGTGAACTGGGGGCTCAGGTTGTAGCCCATCTGGGACAGAGCTGGAGAGGAGGGGCACACAGAGCAGACACAAAAACCTGCCGTGAGCACTGCCATCAACCAGCTGCACGGAGCACAGCAGTTCAGGAACTTCAAGGGGACTGGCACCAAGGCGAAAATGGGACAGACGTCCGAGGTGGCAGGGCCACAGCAGGAGGAGCTCTGGGTGCTCCCCTGAGCTGGAAGGCCCCCATCGCTTGCTCTCAAGGTCTCTACTGTCTGTTTCTTCAGGGGCCCACAGGGTCCCAGAATGACACCAGTCTGTACATGCTCATCTCTGATTTGTCTGTATTACAGACGGAAACCTGAGCTTCCCTGCTCCGAGCCGACAGACATCAGAGGCAGCTCAGCTGAGGGCCTATTCTGGAGTCAAGACAGCCCCTCTGCAAGTAGTTTATCAACCTTGCTAATCCTCTGTCTTACAATCTCTGAAATGGGGATAATACTTACCTTGTAGGTTCTGTTACGGATTAGAGGAGGTGATCATGCAAAGGACTTGGCATGCTGCCCGGCACATAATCAACACTCGGATAAGTGTTAGAAGTAATAAAATCATCCCATCTCCCCCAGGTGAGGCTGCAGGACAGTTCCAAGGTCGCAGCCTCCACACTGCTCCCCATGTCCCCCATCCCAGCTGGGATGCTCCCTTCCTCTTCTCTGTATAATCTACCCCCTCAGGCTACTATCTCAGCTCCCCTTTTGCCATGTGGCCCTTGGGCAAGTTTCCTAGACTAAGCCTCAGTTTTCTCATCTGTAAAAGGGTGATAAGAGATCCTTCATCTAAGGGTGGGGAATAAGAAACAGTACCTATCACATGCGGAGACAGAATGATGTAACACAGGAGAAAAACTTATTCCAGTGCCTGGCCCATAGCAAAGATTCAATAAGTACTAGCTTTCCTGTGATGATATCACCCTTACAAACATCCATCTCCGGATCATCACCTGGCAGCAGGGTAGGTGCTAAGGACAAATCTCCTCCTTTCTCTTCCACCAGGGAGCTCCCCTCTCTCCCTGCCTCCAAGCTCCTTGGTCTGAGTAAATCCATGGCCAGGGCGATGGGCTAGGTTCTCTGGGGAGCCCTTTTGCCCTCTCAGCCGGCAAAGCTCCCTGGCCAGTTCTCATCAACCACACTAACCAACTGTCCTCTAGAGTCAGATCTGGAACCAGACCTGGAGCTGTGACCTCACACCATCTTACCCAACTACGTTTAGAATACTCTGGGAAGGAAACTGCCTTCCAGCAGAGCCAACAACAGAAGCCATCTTTCTGAGCCCCTCTACAGGGCTCTTTCCATTCTGCACGCTACAAACTCAAGAGGAAAGAGCCACACAAGCCACACGTACCAGCCTTAAAGTGCCCTG
The DNA here is from genome assembly GCA_006408695.1 of Aepyceros melampus. Lineage (NCBI taxonomy): Eukaryota > Metazoa > Chordata > Mammalia > Artiodactyla > Bovidae > Aepyceros > Aepyceros melampus. The sequence continues at coordinate 617,768 of SJXQ01011905.1, forward strand.
GGCTGCTGAGTTTCCATCCCCAAGGCTCCCTGCCAGCTGGATCTGTCTGACCCAGCGCTGCCAGGAATTTCATTGTCAGAGTCCAGCCCTGCTCATGTCCTTGCTCAGGATTTGGCTCACTGTCCAGCCAGGTCACAGACAGGGTTGGGAGGGGGCCTGTGCTGAGGGCAGCATTTTGTAGTGCAGTTGGCACGAGGTGGTCAGAAGGCAGAGAGCACCCCCTGCTCTGTCCTAGGGAGTAAAGAGAAAGGTCGGCTGTGCCTGTGCAGCGAGTCCCCACCAGGCCCTCACCTTGCTGCAGCTCTGTGTAGCTGATGGAGCCCGAGCAGTCCCGGTCATACTGCTGGAAGAGGTTCTTCCACTGCTGGATGAACTTCCACAGGGCGGAGAAACCGTAGACATCGATGCGGCCTGACTTGGTCTTGTCAAACATGTCTTGCGGGGGAAGAGAAAGCAGGCTTCAAGACTAAGGGCCCAGGGTCCTCAGGTACCACGCAGGCAGCCCGTCCCCTCAAGCTGGGGGGGGAGACTCCACAGAGCCGAGGCCCGAGGCCCAGATAGCAGCACCCAAGATGCACCCTCAGCAAGCGCTGTACCAGCCCCATCCCTGCCAGAAGTGCACCGTCTCCACAGGCTTGGCGGCTGACCCCCTCCCTGCCATCACCCACCAGGACAAGTAGTGCCACCCTGCAGAACGAGAGACCGAGCTGGCCTGTGACTCAGCCCTGTCTAGAACTGGAGAAAAGATCTAAGGAAGAGAGCTCTCAGTTTAAGGGACATCTCATCGTGAAATCTCCCCTGGCTGAAAAAATTCTCCTCCGAATGGCCTTCCATTTGCCTCCCGTCAGATAAGAAGTGGCTCGACCCCAGATCGAGCCCACGGGGAAGGGTCAGGACTCACTTATCATCATAAGGCACGTCTCGTCATTGAACGAGGACCAGTTGGAGTTGACCAGGGCCTGCTTCAGCTCCTTGATGGAGATGTAGCCGCTGTGATCAGAGTCCACTGACTGGAACCAGGAGTAAGCCTCGGGATCCACGTTGGGAGGGACGCCACCTGCAGGACGGGGTGCCAGCCAGGACAGTCAGATGCAGGTCTCAAGACCAGCCCGCAGAAATGCTGGGAAGGCCAGCCCCGGCGCCTCCCTGGCCACAGGTTTTCCCTTCTCTGAAAGCCTTACAGGTCTGTCTGCCCCTCCCTGGCTTCCATCAGACAACACCCTTCCTCCAATGGAAGGGGACCTTCTGTGAACATGCGCTGAATTCTACTCCACAAACCCTTCAGGCTTTTCCTACGGTGCTCCAGCCGCTCTTCTATTTGATTTTAAGTTTCTAAGAAACAGAGACTCGTCTGTCAGATTAGGAATCTTCTGAGAAGGGGGATCATCTCTCCCCCTCTAGACTGGGGACCCAAAACTGTTTGCTGAGCACCTAACACGCATGGCCCAGAGACAAGCATCTTGAGCGTCAGGCAGCAGGGAGTTCTCTGTGGTGGGAACCAGGTCTGGTCCACCTCTGACTGCCCTGGCACTATGAGAACAGGCATATCCTATCCGGACCTACCAGAGCATGGGTGGCCACGGAGCTCCACTGTTCCTCCCTCCCCATGGCCTCCAGAGGTTCTCATCTGTGAACCTCCCAGCGGACATCTCTGACATCTCCTCACCCAACACATCCAAAGAGCTGCCCAAAGCTGGCAGTTCCACACACAGCTATCAACTCTTCCCTGTTCCTACTGCACCTGCCCTGATTCACACCCCTCTCACCTGACTGGAACAAACCCCAAATCCTAACCGAATCCCCCATATGGCAACTCTCCACCACCCAGCACTTGTAGCTGAGTAACCTTTGTAAAATCCCACTCTGTTCTCACCAGTTTCCCCCTCCCTCAACTCAAAACTCCTCAGAGGTGCCTCACTGCCTACAATGAAGTCCAGCATCCCTGAAACAGCATTCTAGTCTCCCCACCACGTGGTCCACCCCTGTCTACCGGTCAGTCTGTCTCCCCACCCTTTTGTGCCAGCCTAGCTGCAGTAAGGCCCTTGCTCCTCCCCAGAGCTGCCCAGCCCCTCCACAGAGCCCTGACACACTGGGTTCTCTCTGCTTCACATCCCCTTCTCCATCATCTCTTTGCATCCGTTTCCCATCCACACTTCAAAACTCAAAGAAAAGGCTGCTCCTTTTTTCCCTAAAGCCTTTCTTCTTCTTCCATTCCTGGACGGACCTCCTTCCTCCTCCTTTGTACCCCTTCACTCTATAGCCCTGATCACTATTCTGTGTACATGTTTTTCCCGACTTCTTCCAGGTTATACTTGGAGCAACTTGTGGGCAGGATCCAAGCCTAACTCATCTCTGAATCCCCAGGGGCATGGCAGGACACAGAAGAGGGAGGTGCTCAGCCCCCACCAGAGGCAGCTCCTGGTCAAGCCTCAGCTCTCCCGGGCGCAGCCTTGGCTAAGCTCTTAACATTCTCTGTGTTTCGGTTTCTTATCTGTGAAATGAGGACACAATAGCATCTACCTCATAAGGTTACTATGAAGATATAATGAATCCATGAAAGCCCTTTGATCAGCACCTGGCACCATCTAAGTACTGTGTACCTGCTGATTACTAGTGTTGCTGTCGGGGTTCAAACAGCTTTGGGTGTCTGCGAGCTTTGTGCGTACGTCAGAAGATGCAAGAAAGGATCATTCATTTGGAAATGACTGCAGGGTGGGCTGGGGGTGAGAAGAGAGGGTAGCAGATGAAAGTGGAGAAGCACAGAAGATTGTCTTGGGAAAAAGCCAGAGTCCTGGTAAACCTGCTGAGTTGACAGGCCACAAAAAGGGCTCATTGGCACAAGGCAGTATCAGAGCCTGCACAGAAACCACCACCCAGGCCCCAAAGCGAGGCCGGAAGGAAAAAAATTTGCCTGACTGAGGGACTAGGCTGACCTCCTCGGATGGGAAATCCCGACAGGCCCCACCGTCTTTCCTAAAAAAACAGCTGCTGAGACCATAGGCAGGGGCGAAGAGTCTCTGGAACACGTGGTCTCTGCAATCAGCAGAGAAGAGCTCAGCCTCTGGAAGCAAAGAGCTCTGATCCTTACTAGCTTGTGTGACTTTAGAGAAACCGTTCCATCCCTCAGTACTGATTCCTCCATTTCTAAATTGGACCTACTTCCCAGGGTTTCTGTGATGACTAAGTGACACAATGGCAAAATAAAATTTTTGCAAAGGGCCTGGAATGTGTGCAGTCACATTTTCACAGAGGAAGGCTTTTAAAATTGGGTCTGAAAAGGTGACAAAAGAGTTGCAACAGGGAAAAGAAAAGCCATGTGGCAAAGGCACAGAGTGTGTTCAGAGCACTCCACGGGGTCTCAGGTTGGTGGGAGGGAGGGGTAAGGGCAGGTGAGGAGCTGGAGAGGCCCTCTGGGAGTCGAGTGCCCCCACGATCTTCCCTGTGGGCGGTGGGGGCAACTTTAAGGGCCAAACCTCTCTGGCAGAGCATGGTGCTCACCTTTTAGACCCTGGATTCAGTAGAGCTAAGATGGGCCCTCGGGTGACTCCAGTGCATGTGATATAAGGATCATGCTTCAGAAGCACTGCTCCAGGGCTTCATAGGCAGCACTGGTCGGGAGGTGACGGTGGCTGGGAGAGAGGCAGCTGCAGAGGGTGAGCAGTTAATAGTCCGTAGCACATTCTCCTCTCCTCTGCAGCCCCAGAAAGTATCTCTGGCCTCAGGCCCAGGAGGAGTGAGCGTCACAGCCAGGGGTTCCATTCCCCTGCTGGGACCTCATGCAGGCTCAGAAACAAAATTTTAGAAGGAGGAAGAAATCCACCAGGAAGCTGCTGAGCTGAAAGCAAATAGCCAGCAGCGCCGGCTCTGACAAGATAAATGCCGCTGGCTCCCAGCGTTTAGAACCCTCAAGGTCTGAGCCTCTCCCTCGGCCACCTGCTGGTCTGTGCACTAAGATGCTGCAGTTTCCCTGCACTACCACTCCCTGGAGGCCCTTCAGGTGCAGCAGAGTGGTTTCAGGCTGCTTCACTGCCGGCGGACTCCTCGGAACAAGTATGCTGTGAACAGGCTCGCTGGATGAGCTTGGGAGGGCGCAGGGGTCTGGGCACTCACCTTTCCTGACAACCGGTCTGAGACCACTCAGGAGTCCTCACTGAGCCCGAAGCCCCCACCTAAGCTTCTCCACATCCACTAAGTTGCCAAGCCCTCTCCCCAGGCCCCATTTGTCCAAAAGCTCACCTTCACTGCCTCTGCTCTTCATCCTTCCCCATCTCATCTCATACTCCCCTGCCTGCCTCGGCATCCTGCAGTGGGACAGCCTTCGTCACATCTGCTGTCACATTAAATGCTGAATACCTCTTTGCTGAGAATGTTCCAGAATGAGCCCTCTAACAGAACACTGTCTAGTAAGCCCCTCCCATGTGCCAGACACTGTGCCATGTTTACCTGCAACTTCTCACTTAATCTTTATTAACGATCTCGTGAAGCAGTGATATTCACCCATTTTACAGATGTGGCTACTGAGGCTTAAAGAGATGAAGTAATGTGGTCAGATCAGTAAGTGATCTTATCTCAAAGGCCAAGCTTTCAGCAATTAGGCTACAGTGCCTTTCTGCGTATAAGCAGTCAGTCTCCCTTACACAGAAAAGGGGTTCCTTCCCACAGCAGATGGTAGTGCTGTCTCCAATGACTGGCTAATCCACTCCTTCCCCCACTTCTGGCAAGAGCATGGTACATCCTCTCCACTGCCTACGGGCTGCAGAGCCCCCTCTAATGAGAGAAATATCCACTCCCATCCTACTGATGTCAGGCTTGAACCAGGGGATAAACCTGAGTGGAAGAGATATAAAGTCCTTCAGAGCAGAAGCTTTAGGAGGCATTGTGCATTCCTCCTAGCTCTCCTGCTCTTTTCGTCTGTCACAGAAACAGCATACCCCAAACAGGGGCTGTGCCTCTAGCCGAGATCCTGGAAAGAAAAGACACGTGGAGCAGAACCTCAGCAGCCAAGCCTGCAGCTGCCGACGTGTAAGCAAGAGTAAATAAGTGTGAGTGAGGAACAGAAATAAACGTTTGTTGCTGTAAGCCAGAGATTCCAGAATTGTTGTCACCACAGCAAAGCTAATTAACAGACTTTTCATTCTGTGAATGCAAGCAAAGCTAGAGACAAGATGCTCAGAAGCCAGAGAGCAGGTGCCTGTGCATTCACAAGAAGGGCACACAGGGCCCTGGATAACTCGGAACAAGGCTCAAGGCACCTGGAGTCCAAGACCCCTACTTACCTGGAGGAGGTGGTCCCTGTCCATAGGTCCGGCACCGTAGGAATTTGGAGGTGGTGTACCATAGGGGCCCCCTGGGGCTGCGCCACCATAGGGTCCTCCTGGAGTTCCAGAAGGGAGCCCCCCAGGGTGAGGGTGTCCATAGGGTCCTCCGCCAGCTGGTGGTCCATAAGGCCCTCCAGGGGCAGGACCTCCTCCATATCCGCCACCAGGGGGTACCCCGCTCCCATACTGCCCTCCACCGTGGGGAGGTCCGGGGTAGTAGCTACCCGGAGGGGCTCCAGGTGCTTGTCCCCCAGCTCCTGGGCAGCCCTGCAAAAAGAGAAAGACATCGGTCAGGACAGGACCAGAAACTAGCCACAGCACAGCACTCTGCAGTTACAAAGGCCTGCCACGGCCTTTCTTTCAAATGATCCTACAGGCTGGGCTGGACTCATGATCCCATGGTTCAGATGGGATCCTGAAGAGCATCCAGGAGACATACAGCTTACCCAATCACACTGCCCATGACCTGCAGAGGCAGGGCTGGAAACCTGCCCTTCCCTGCCCACCAAGGGGCTCCACAAGGGCTGGTATCCTGACTGGTTTGCCACTTTATCCCCAGCCCCCAGGGCAGAATGGATGCTCAGTGAATATTGACTGTATCAGTGAGCAGGCAGATGAATCAAACTGAATTCAAAATCCACACTCCATGGTACCCCCACCTCTACTTGCAGAATTCACAGCACAGACGCAATCTCCAGTAATGCCCCCGACCCTCCCAGTCACCAAGGGTGTATCCATAGCATGGATTCACCCAGAGCATGTCTTCCTTACTGTACTCTAGCTCATGATGCAAAACCATTTCCCCGACTCACCCACGGCTCTGTGAGACAGGCAGGCAAGACCCTATTCCTACAACAATACAGGACAATGGTTAGGAGTGAAAAAGACCAGTTCAAGTTGGGGTTCTGCCATTTACTAATTGGTCCAGTGACTTAGCCTCTCTAAACCTCAATATTCTTTGCTTTAAAAGTGCCTGCCTACCAATTAGTATGAGAACGAAATGAGCCTATCACGTGAAGAGTTCTGACAGAGACCCTAGTACAAAGCACTCAATACACATTAACTATCAGTATTAGCACTCCCCTACGAACAAACCTGGTGGAGGTGATGGAATTCCAGCTGAGCTATTTCAAATCCTGAAAGATGATGCTGTGAAAGTGCTGCACTCAATATGCCAGCAAATTTGGAAAACTCAGCAGTGGCCACAGGACCGGAAAAGGTCAGTTTTCATTCCAATCCCAAAGAAAGGCAAGGCCAAAGAATGCTCAAACTACTGCACAATTGCACTCATCTCACACACTAGAAAAGTAATGCTCAAAATTCTGCAAGCCAGGCTTCAGCAATACATGAACTGTGAACCTCCTGATGTTCAAGCTGGTTTTAGAAAAGGCAGAGGAACCAGAGACCAAATTGCCAACATCCACTGGATCATGGAAAAAGCAAGAGAGTTCCAGAAAAACATCTCTTTCTGCTTTATTGATTATGCCAAAGCCTTTGACTGTGTGGATCACAATAAACTGTGGAAAATTCTGAAAGAGATGGGAATACCAGATCACCTGACCTACCTCTTGACAAACCTGTATGCAGGTCAGGAAGCAACAGTTAGAACTGGACATGGAACAACAGACTGGTTCCAAATAGGAAAAGGGGTACGTCAAGGCTGTATATTGTCACCCTGTTTATTTAACTTCTATGCAGAGTACATCATGAGAAACGTTGGGCTGGAAGAAGCACAAGCTGGAATCAAGATTGCCGGGAGAAATATCAATTACCTCAGATATGCAGATGACACCACCCTTATGGCAGAAAGTGAAGAGGAACTAAAAAGCCTCTTGATGAAAGTGAAAGAGGAGAGTGAAAAAGTTGGCTTAAAGCTCAACATTCAGAAAATGAAGATCATGGCATTTGGTCCCATCACTTCATAGGAAATAGATGGGGAAACAGTGGAAACAGTGTCAGACTTTATTTTTTTGCGCTCCAAAATCACTGCAGATGGTGACTGCAGCCATGAAATTAAAAGACGCTTCTCCTTGGAAGAAAAGTTATGACCAACCTAGATAGCATATTCAAAAGCAGAGATATTACTTTGCCGACTAAGGTCCGTCTAGACAAGGCTATGGTTTTTCCAGTAGTCATGTATGGATGTGAGAGTTGGACTGTAAAGAAGGCTGAGTGCCCAAGAATTGATGCTTTTGAACTGTGGTGTTGGAGAAGACTCTCGAGAGTCCCTTGGACTGCAAGGAGATCCAACCAGTCCATTCTGAAGGAGATCAGCCATGGGATTTCTTTGGACGGAATGATGCTGAAGCTGAAACTCCAGTACTCTGGCCACCTCATGTGAAGAGTTGACTCATTGGAAAAGACTCTGATGCTGGGAGGGATTGGGGGCAGGAGGAGAAGGGGATGACAGAGGATGAGATGGATGGGTGGCATCATGGACTCGATGGACGTGAGTCTGAGTGAACTCCAGGAGTTGGTGATGGACAGGGAGGCCTGTCGTGTTGCGATTCACGGGGTCGCAAAGAGTTTGACATGACTGAGCGACTGAACTGAACTGGTGGAGAAGGAAAGTCAAGTCCAGAAAAATCACACAAAACCACATGGAAGGGCTGGGGCCAGAATGCAGGTCTGCTGGCCATGGGTGCGGTAGCGCCTACATGGGAGCACTCCCACTCTTGTTCGCGTCCCCACGCCACTAGCCAGGGATCCCTGAGACTCAGAGCGTTCGGCTCCATCTCCCTAACAGGCCAGCCAAAGGCTGAGTGGAGGACAGCCAAGGCCTCTGCAGGTGGGCTGAGGTCAAGGGCACAGAGGGCAACTGGGCCCAGCTCCAAAAATTGAGGATGCTACCATCTAGACGAATCCTAGACCAATCGCCAGTAGCCTAGCCAGTGTGAACTTGGACTTTCTCTTTTAATTGTGTTTGATGGCTTCCTGGACAGTTACCTTCAAGGCTAAGGCCAAATTCACACTTGGTCTAAAGAGGGACTGCCTGCTCAAGGAAGAGAAGCTCCTTGAGGGAGGGTGGGTGGCAGGCCCTTTCCCACTAGCATCGTGGGTGCTCTTCTGCCCTGGAAGCTGCCCAGAGTTCAGGGCAAGCCTCCTTCACAGATAATGAAGCCACAGGCAAATCTCAGTTCCATCAGCTGACTCCATGACCATGTGCCAGTGGCTTAATCTCTCTAAGCCTGTTCTCTCACAAGCAAAATACATAATAATCCCTTCCTCACTGAATTGTTCCACAGATTACAAGAAATGTATACAGCTTTTGTTAAATTTTAGCTAAAGAACCTTTTGATAAATATAGATCTAAAAACTCACAAGAGAAAGCTGCTGTGGTTGAGGGTGGCGATTCCAGAGCCTCAATCAGGCAGGCTCGCAAGCCCTCCCTTGCAAGCTTGTGAGTGAGCCCCTGCAGAACGCCCCCTCCCCCGGTGATTCAAAAGGCAGTTGGAAAAGCACTAATACAAGACAAACAGTTCTTACAGCAGTGTCTGGCATAAATCATACTTGCTATTGTTATATTAATTATTATTATTACTATCAGCAAAGCCCTGAGCCAGGTAAACTCTGGCGCGGGGCAGGGGTGGGGGTGGGGTGGCGAGGGGGTCCAGTGTATAAAGGAGAGGGAAATGTTCGAAGGAGCACGGAAACACTCTCTGTAACATTTAACAAAGCAGCATAAGGAAAGAGTTGTTTAAAATGGACACATAAGCCCGGTGCCATGGGACCAACAAAGAATAAAAAAAACGGGGATTTCCTTGGTGGTCCAGTGGTTTAGAATCCGCCTGCCAATACAAGGGACCCAGCTTAGATCCCTGGTCCTGGAAGATTCCACGTGCCTCAGGGCAACTAAGCCTGTGCAGCCACAACTACTGAAACCCATACGTCCTAGAGCTCGTATTCTGCAAAAGAAGCCACCTCAGTGGGAAACCTGCGCACCACAAGGAAGAGGAGCTCCCGTTACCCACAACTAGAGAAAGCCCACATGCAGCCACAGGTACCTAGCACTACCTAAAATAAATAGATAAAATTTTTAAAAGATTCCCAATGGAGTTGGAGAGATGAGCTTGCCAATACAAGGGACCCAGCTTAGATCCCTGGTCCTGGAAGATTCCACGTGCCTCAGGGCAACTAAGCCTGTGCAGCCACAACTACTGAAACCCATACGTCCTAGAGCTCGTATTCTGCAAAAGAAGCCACCTCAGTGGGAAACCTGCGCACCACAAGGAAGAGGAGCTCCCGTTACCCACAACTAGAGAAAGCCCACATGCAGCCACAGGTACCTAGCACTACCTAAAATAAATAGATAAAATTTTTAAAAGATTCCCAATGGAGTTGGAGAGATGAGCAGGGAACTTCTTCACTCCATCCCCTCCAGTTTACAGACAAGAAACTAAGGCCTGGTGAGGGGAAGGGACTGGCTCAAGAAACTGACGTGGAGGCAGACCACTCCTTGTTCACACCCCAGCCCAGTGACTCCCACTACCTCCTGCGACAGTGCTCTTTCCTTAAGCAATAGGGCACAGGATTCCATAGTAGGCTCGAAGAGGGGATAGGACTCTGCAGAGGCTGTGCAAACCAAAGAACAGGCTGGACAACAAGCCAGGGAGTCGCTGCTCCCAAGAACTCCTGTGAGCGAAGCCATGAACTGTTCCTGGCTGAGGACACCTGGCATGGTCCTTACCTCAGGAAATGCCCCCACGACAATCAAGTGAGGGCTGTCCCAGCAGGGCTTCTGACCTTGGTGCTATCACAATCCAGGGGGCCAATGGCAACTAAACTCTTTCCTTTCTGCCCTGCATTAAAGCCCTCAGGTGTACAGTTCACAAAGCACTTTCACATACACACACAAACACTACTGGCAAAATCCCACCAACAATCCTTTACCAGAAAAAAAGGAAGGCCTTAGAAGGCCTATTTTCAGAAATTGAGGTGGACACCTGTTAAAAGACTTCATTCATTCAGTAAGACTTTACAGAGCAATAATGTTGTGTTAGGTTGTGCTAGACAAACAGGGCCTGGCCTTGAGGAGCGCGGGGTAACTGTGATACAATCTGACCAGTGTCATCAGAGAAATTGACTTAAATGCTCTTCAGAGACATGGGTCGAGGAACTGGTTCCATTTGTCAAATGATAAATAAGCAATCAAAGGAACACACGCAGGCAGGGGCTCAAGGAAGGCTTCCTGGAGGAGGCAGAGTGGCGCACAGGAATTCTCCAAAAGGAAACTGCACAGCCCAGACAGAAGCGAGAACAAAGACAAAGGCACAGACCTGAGGGTGAGCATGGAGTGGTCAGGGAGCGGCCAACAACCTGGGGGCAAGAATGCAGTGTGAACTCAGAAAGGCAGGCTCTTTCCGTACTCCTCCTCCCAGCACCTCTCCTGCTGCGTTTCGGTTAGCTGGTGGGGGGCTGCATCTTAGAAGAATTTCTCTCTGTCACACAACAGTGAGCTCCCTGGGACAGACTCTGGGCCTCACTCATCACAGCACCCCAGTGTCCAGCACAGTGCCTGGCACCGGCAAGCCTCCGTAAAAACGTGAACAAGTGAATGTCACTCAGAAGATGTGGAGCTTTATGCCAGGGGAAACGGAGTGCCATAGGAGGGTTTCCAACAGGGAAGAAACGTGATCAGAGCCTTGTTTAGAGAACTAAGCAGCAGAGGGTGTGGAGGATGAGCTTGCGGGGGAGGAAGCAGCCAAGGTGCCGGACAAGCAGAGCCTGAACCAGACAGCAGACTCAGAACAGGATGGATTCTGGAGCGATTTCAGAGATAGACTAGACATGACTTGGCAACTAATGAGATTAGGGAAGCGATGGAAGGAGGAGTGAAGAAGGGGAAGTGTTTAGGATGACTCAGGTTTCTAGTCTGCACCATAAGATGAAGAAAGTTAAACCACCAGAATCCAGGCTGGCGAAGACGGTTCCCAGGGTCACTGAGTTACTAGTAAAGGTCAGAACCAGAAATGAAACAGGAGTGAAAGTCCTTGACTCCATGTTCTTTTATACTACTCCATGCCACTTGCCAGCCCCTTTAAGAGGTTTTTCCAAGAGCATTTCATGCTGATAATAAACGTGAGATTATCCAAAAAAAAAAGAGAAAAAAAAAACAAAAAAAAAAACAAGGAAAGTTCAGTAACCACGGTTTCCAAAACATCACAGAAAACTAACCCTTTGTTGCTGTTATTATTTTTCAGTTGCTAAGTCATGTCCAACTCTTTGTGACCCCACAGACTGCAGTGCACCAGGCCTCCCTGTCCTTCACTGTCTCCTGGAGCTTGCTCAAACTCATGTCCATCGAATCCTTTGTAGCCTCCTTTTCCTCCTGCCCTCAATCTTTCCCAGCATCAGGGTCTTTTCCAAACTAATCCTATGTCTTTACTGATTGCAAGTAAAATACATTTGATAAGTCTGTATGGGGGCAGGGAGCAATTAACATTTTCTTAAGGCTCTCACTGACCCTCTGTCCTATGAGGTAAGGGCTGTGATCCCTATTTCACAAATAAGAAAATTAAGGACCAGAAAGTTTAATCACGTGCCTGGGAGGACACAGCTAGAGACAGTAAAATTTAAAACAGGGTCTGCATGACTCCACCCACTCGACCCTCTTCTAAGTGTTCACAATCAATGGGTGAGAGTCTACCACACGCCAGTGGCAGGAATTCTCCAAAATATATGTCAAATATAATGGGTCTCTACAGTGGGCAGGGCTGAAGAGGGAAAGGTTGGATTAGGTCATCTTTCAGAGGCTTCAAGCCCACAAATCAGGGAGACTCAGAAGAATTTTATCCTGTTTTCACTCCAGCACTTAGACCCAATTCAAGAACCACAGTATTCTAAGAGACCCCAGCGTCCTCCTGGTCCAACCTTTCAGTCAGTGATGGAATCTCTGTAGCACCATCTGGAATCTCTGCTTACATTCCTGTAAGTCGTGGGGAGCTTGCACATGCAAAGTCGCTTCAGTCGTGTTCGACTCTTCACGACCCTATGGACTGTAACATGCCAGGCTCCTCTGTCCATGCAATTCTCCAGGCAAGGATACTGGAGTGGGTTGCCATGCCCTTCTCCAGGGGATCTTCTCAATCCAGGGATCAAACCCACGTCTCCTGCATCACAGGCAGATTCTTTACCATTGAGTAATTGAGGAAGCCCCAGTGGGGAGCTCACCCCCTCTTAAATAACCCACTCAGAAAGTCCTACACTTTGCTTGGCTCTGAGAGCTCATTCTTCTACCCTGAAGATGCTAGTAAAGCTCAGAGGTGTTAAAGGTTGGTTCATGCTGAGGCTGACGGGGAAGAGTTGGCTGTGTTGCAAAGACAAACCTGTGCTCTGGAGCTACCCTCAGCCTGTTGCAGGAGGCTAGAGCCCATTCTAAGGGGTTAAACAGTCACAAGATTACAGAAGGAGTGGTTTGGGTGTTCACCAGCAGAATGTCCTAAAATATTTAAAGGCTAGAAGCCTGCAGCCAATAAACAGAGAGCCAAGAATTGTCCCAAGACTTCAATTACCACTTCTGTGCTGACACTTAAAATCTTTCTCTCCAGCCTCATCTCTTGTGAGCTGCAGACCTTCATATCCAACAGCCTCCTAACATTCCATCCGAATCTGCTCCTCCTGGTGTGCCCACGGCAGTGAAGGGATACGCTGGTGCACCCCGAGCCCTCCTCTTTCCTCTCTGTCGCCTCAATTAGGCGCCAACTTTCCTCACTTCTGCCTCCCAGCTCCATGCTCACCAGGCCACTGTTCTCTCACCTAGATAACTTTTTTTTTTGGACAGGAAAGTATGATTTATCGGTGGGCATGAATAAGGAGAGGTCAGCGCCAAGGCTCTCATGAATACAGGGCACATGACCTGTCCGGAGGACCACGACTAGGGATGTATCTGACCCCACAGCCATCTGGATGAGCCACTTTTCTGCCACTATGTTTTCAAATTCATCCTCATTAAATTTAAGTAAACTTAAGTGGAAATTTCTGAGAGAGATGGGAATACCAGACCACCTGACCTGCCTCTTGAGAAATTTGTATGCAGGTCAGGAAGTAACAGTTAGAACTGGACATGGAACAGACTGGTTCCAAATAGGAAAAGGAGTAGGTCAAGGCTGTATATTGTCACCCTGCTTATTTAACTTCTATGCAGAGTATATCATGAGAAACGCTGGACTGGAAGAAACACAAGCTGGAATCAAGATTGCTGGGAGAAATATCAATAACCTCAGATATGCATATGACACCACTCTTATGGCAGAAAGTGAAGAGGAGCTAAAAAGCCTCTTGTTGAAAGTGAAAGAGGAGAGTGAAAAAGTTGGCTTGAAGCTCAACATTCAGAAAACGAAGATCATGGCATCTGGCCCCATCACTTCATGGGAAATAGATGGGGAAACAGTAGAAACAGTGTCAGACTTTGTTTTTTGGGGCTCCAAAATCACTGCAGATGGTGACTGCAGCCATGAAATTAAAAGACGCTTACTCCTTGGAAGAAAAGTTATGACCAACCTAGATAGCATATTCAAAAGCAGAGATATTACTTTGCTGACTAAGGTCCGTCTAGTCAAGGCTATGGTTTTTCCAGTAGTCATGTATGGATGTAAGAGTTGGACTGTAAAGAAGGCTGAGTGCCCAAGAATTGATGCTTTTGAACTGTGGTGTTGGAGAAGACTCTCGAGAGTCCCTTGGACTGCAAAGAGATCCAACCAGTGCATTCTGAAGGAGATCAGCCCTAGGATTTCTTTGGAAGGAATGATGCTGAAGCTGAAGCTCCAGTACTTTGGCCACCTCATGTGAAGAGCTGACTCATTGGAAAAGACTCTGATGCTGGTAGGGATTGGGGGCGGGAGAAGGGGACGACCGAGGATGAGATGGCTGAATGGCGTCACTGACTCCATGGGCGTGGGTCTGGGTGAACTCCGGGAGTTGGTGATGGACAGGGAGGCCTGGCGTGCTGTGATTTATGGGGTCGCAAAGAGTCGGACACGACTGAGCGACTGAACTGAACTGAACTGAAACTTAAGTAAATGCCCACTTCTTGGAGATGGGGACTTTCTGGTGGCCAGAGAACGTGAACTTGGCCCTGTGGAGGGCTTCAATCACATGCTCCTTGTTCTACAGCTTGGTGCAGATGGACAGTATGACTTGGCCAGTGTACCTGGCCACCCTCCCCTGGCGTTTTCTAAAGGCACTGCACATAACCTGCTTGGAGTCTAGACTAGGGACAGCATGCCAGTCATGAATGTCCACTGGAAAAGGCTGTCTCCAAGGTCCCTTAGGGCAACAGGCGATACATACCTCAGAGGAGGTTGCTGTTTGCGGCCATGGCACACTGGGCCCCCACAGTGGAAAGAGCACCGTCAGCTTAATTGGCTGCAAATCATCTCGATTACTTCAATAGCTTTGAAACTGGTCTCCCTGCTTCAACCCATCCTGACAGTGGCCCCCGGTAATAGCCTCAAAACACAAATGGGATAAAACTCTTTAGGAGATCCCTCACAAGTCCACCCTCCTCAAAAAGACATAAAGCCCTTTAAGATCTAGTCCTTGCTTACCTTTCTGGTCTCATTTCTTACCATTTCTCTCTCCTCTTCACTACAACTAGAATGATCTCCTTAACTTCTTCGACAATACTGGGCTCTTGCTTCCTGGCCTTTGCGAACACTATTCTCTCTGCAGGAATACTTTCTTCATGCAGCCAACTCCTACCGGATATTCGGTTTTGGGCTTAAATGTCATCTCCTTTAAGAAGCCTTCCTTCCCCCAAGACTGAGTTAGGGATCTCTCCTGTGCAGGCCTGATTCTTACTCCCATTTAATACTCATCATGCTGATTCTATAATTTATGTGTCTGTATCACTCTTCCACCTGGAGTATTTACTACATGCCAAAACACCATATCACTCACTTAACATGGATTATCTCATTTAATTTTTATAGTAACTCTTGAGGTAAGTATGCCTATGATCCCATTTATAAAAAGGGGGATACCAAGCCTCAGACTTCGGTGGGAATTTTTTTTGGGCTTAAATGTCATCTCCTTTAAGAAGCCTTCCTTCCCCCAAGACAGAGTTAGGGATCTCTCCTGTGCAGGCCTGATTCTTACTCCCATTTAATACTCATCATGCTGATTCTATAATTTATGTGTCTGTATCACTCTTCCACCTGGAGTATTTACTACATGCCAAAACACCATATCACTCACTTAACATGGATTATCTCATTTAATTTTTATAGTAACTCTTGAGGTAAGTATGCCTATGATCCCATTTATAAAAAGGGGGATACCAAGCCTCAGACTTCGGTGGGAATTTTCTGCAAGGAAATGGCAGTGGAGGGGTTTGAAGCCAAATCTCTCTGGTCTGAGACCAAGCTCTTATGCACTGAAATCCATTAGGATGGCTCCCCGACACGACCAAAGGGTATTTGAGTTTTACTTCTCCAACACCCAGTCCACGCTTGAGGACCCCCCCAGGTAGGAGGCAGTAGAAAGTAACAGGAATTCTGTTTCCTAACAGGAGACTGGAATCCTTCAGGGCTACATACTGGGTGGAGGACAGGCAGTACTAATTTTTTGGATGCTTTCAAACAACCCACCTCCTTTCTTGCAACATGGTGGACCAGGAGTTGGATAGAGGAACAAAGGTATGGTGAGGGAAAAGCATTTCTTCTTCTACTTAAGGCACATTTCTCTCTGTGCTCCTTTGAGCATAAAGCCAGGCAGCACGGCATGATGACAGCGATCACAGCACCAAGAGCGGTGCCACCACCCGCCAGCACACACTACACATTAGCAATGCACCAAGTTGCCTACAGGCTTTACCACATTTCATCCTCTTTTCAGCCCCATGAAGCATTATTCCTCCCTCTTTACAAGTAAGGAGACTGAGACTCAGAGTCCTTAGATGATTTGTCCAAAGGGGCATAAATATTAAATAGCAGAATTAGGATTCTAGCCCAATTTGGTCTAACCTGGAAGTTCAGGCTCCTAATCTCTATGTCACTGCTTCTAGGATGCATACTAATGATCTCCAAAAGCTTATTAAAATGCAGACGCTTGGGCCTTTTCTGGGTACAGAACAGGTCTGAGGTGGAAATCTAAACCGTGCTTTTTAAACAAGCTCCTAGGGGATTCTGATGCAGACCACCCACTGAGAAACAATGCACCATGACAATGTTTTCCCAAACTATATTCCTCAAGAATACTACTAGTGTCACCAAAAAAATGACCAGACTCAAAACTGGGCAGGGGGAGTTTTCCATGGTTAAATAAGTTTAAGAAACACTGCATATTCTGTCCCTCTCTGGCAAATATACAATGTTTATTAACAAATTAAGAATTCTGAGATGATTTGTGATGAAAATGTACTATATTTAACAGAGTATTTCCCAAACTTATTTATCCATACTCCCTTATTAGCAATACTTATTAACATCTCACAGGCCTCAGCAAATGGAACCGAGCTTGGTTATACTTCCTCCTAACCTCAGCCCCAGCGGGCCTCTCCTTCCTACCTTGCCAAGTATGCAACAAATGTTCTAAGTTTTAGCATAGACGCTCCCTCATTTGCTATGTGCAACCACGGACAAGCCACTTAACCTCTTTGGGTTCTTTCCGGAGTTATAAGTTGAATAAATTATTCCTGCAAGCCTGCTTTAGTGCCTTCAAGATTGAGACTATGGATGTCCAAATACTGTGTACAGGGCTGCACTGCCTAAGAGGGCTCTTGCCACATCTTTTGGTATGTGATTTCACACAGCGCTTAGTAATAGCCCATGTGACCCTGTTTGCCAATTTTTCCTGCATGGGTCTTATCTCCTAAATTAGTGTGATCTTGGGCAACTCAGGAGCCCTCTCTGAGCTTCAGTTTCCTCCTTTAAAAATGAAGGAACTTGGCACTTCTCAGGTGGTCCACCAGTTAGGACTCTGCACTCCCAACGCAGGGGGCCCAGGTTCCATCCTTGGTCGGGGAACTTGATCCCACATGCTGGAACTAAGACCTGAGGCAGCCAAATAAATGACACTTAAAAGTAAATTAATAAAACGAAGGAACTCTTTTGAGGGCTCTTCTAGCACTGACTTTCCAGGAACCTAGGAAAAATCAAAGTACTAAAAGGTAACACCCGTTACACTCTTAGTTGTACCAAAGGTTTTACGAGCATCACTTCATTATTCTTCATAACAGCTCTATGAAATAGCCCCTATTATGTGGCCCTATTTTACCGAGGAGGAAACTTCAACTCAGGAAGGCAAAAGTACCCCGTTTAAGGGCTCTAAACTAAGTGATGGAACCAAGATGTGAACCTTCCCCTGACACCAAACTGCACTTGATCACTCAACCATTCTGTCATCCAACAACGTACTCTGGCCACAGAATCACCTTGCTGTGGCGCTCTTGGCTGGATCAAGCTGCGCTGGGGAAGAGGCATTTGCTGACAGCTCCGGATTCTGCTGCCTAACGACTTCAAATAAATTCCATGTCTTCTTGGGTTTTACTGTTTCTATGTGTGACACGAAGGTACAGGACTAAATCAGTGGCCAGACAAGCTCACTGGTGCAGCCTGCTAAAACTACAGATTCTCCCGATTATTCAGATGCAGTACGTCAGAGGTGTATTTTTATCGACTCCCCAAAAGATACCGACAGAACCAGTGCTCTAAACGTTCTGCTGGCGTTGAGACCCCGCTTGCGGGCCCCGGTGGGGTCCTGGGACAGTTGTAGGGCCCAGGCCAAGCGCAGACTGACTCTGGGGTCCACGAGCCCCAAATCTTCCCCTGCGCAACGTCAAAGGGGGCGCGACACGACCTCCCAGACGTGCATGCCTACGTGACGTGAGCCAGGCGCGACCGACCATCCTTTTTCCCTTCTCTCCTGCGCAACCTCGAGGAAGACAACCTCAGCGTGGGAAAGGCGCGGAGGAGGCGGGGAGAAAGCGAAGCAGGGGGTTCCGGGCAGGACTTAGCGAGGGCCCTACTTGAATTCGCCCGCCCCTCACACTCACCTGCCCGTAAGGATAGCTGGCCATGGCGACTCTGACGTCACACGTCCGCGAGGGGCGGAGCTTCCAGGCGTCAAACCTGCCTCCTTTCGGGCCTGGGGGCGGGCCCTATTCTGATTGGATGTATGAGACGGTCCATCCTGGACGCATGGGTCGACGGAACTGACGCTCTAGGGCGGAGGTTTGGTGCCTCCTAAAGAGGTGGGCTACCGCCTGTGGGGTCGCACAGAGTCGGACACGACTGATGCGACTTAGCAGCAGCAGTAGCAGCAGAGAGAGGCCAGCGGAGCTGAGGGTCAGGAGACCGATTCCGGAAAACTTGATTGATGTGCTGGCGCAGCTCTTCCTCCCTTTCTTGCTCTAGAGTAGGTCCCGGGGCTGGTCGGCCTGGGTATTTAGAGAGAAACTTGGGTAGGGTGTTGCAGCGGTGGCCATGTTTTAACCTGGCAAAAAGGACGCATGAAAGTGGCGTAGCTGCTGTCCTCAGTCCAAGTTTCCAACGGGGAAGGCCCAGGCGGTTACCCTGACAACGGGGGACAGAGGCTTCCTGGGAAGGACAGAGGCTAGGGCTAGAAGTTCTTCGTTCTAACGTCAGGACACCATATGTCAGTAACTTTGGAGTGGGAACTATGGTATTTGGACAGGAAAATTCCAAGCCGTCAGAATGGGAGGGAAATTGGATCGTCTAGAGTCTCTTCGGGCTTACTTTCACCGCCAGACACATCCACAGCTGAGCCTTGTTTCTACTTTGGCCCAGCCTTTTCATTCGTTCAGGCTCTCCTGGTGGCTTAAAGGGTTACGAATCTGCCTGCAATGCAGGAGACACGGGTTCGACCCCTGGGTAAGGAAATGTGTACCCATTCCAGTATTCCCATGGACAGAGGAGTCTGGTGGGCTACAGTCCTTAGGGTTGCAAAGAGTCCAACAGGACTGAGCAACACTTTCTTTCATTTCTCCTGGAGTTATTTCTCTTCTCTTCCCCAGTAGGATACTGGACATCTATCTGCCTGGGGGCTTATCTTTCGGTATCCTATCTTTTTGCTTTTTCATACTGTTCATGGGGTTCTTGAGGCAGAAATACTGAAGTGATTGCCATTCCCTTCTCCAGTAGACCATGTTTTGTCCACGCTCCACTGTGACCCGTCTGTTTTGAGTGGCCCTGCATGGTATGGCTCGTAGTTTCCTTGAGTTACATAAGGCTGACTTGTTTCTTAAATGGAGAAATAGGTCTGATGACCTGTCCTAGTTCACTATGGCTTAGGGGCAGAGTGTAGCCTAGAACTGGGGTCAGCGGATGCCTAAGGTCTCATCAGGGAAGTGTTGAGGACTGATCCCCAGTGTAAGTAAAATCCTGGTTATTAAGAGATGTCAACTACAAATTGGCACTTGCCAAGAATTTTTGCCAGCGACTGAACTGCACCAACAAGGGCCCTTGCTGTCTGCCTGTGCTGCTGCAGTTGCTGACCTTCAACACTCCCCAAAGGGAATTCGGGGCGGAGAGGGAGGCACTCTGTGCTCCAGGGAAACTGATGAAACAGGTCTTTAGACAGATATTTTCAGGAACTGATTTTATGATCTCAATCCTTGCATCTCCTCATATCTAGAAAGGCACTAAATCCCTTGATGGTGACATCAGTTCCTCGTGATTAGCAGAAAATCTTTTGTGAAGTAAGCTCATGAGTTCATTGAACTCCCCCTTTACCACAATCTTATGTATTGACCTCCCCCACTGCCTCTTTGGAGCAGTCTTTCAGAGCTATCAGGTGCTCTCTCCTAGGCTGCAGTCCTCATTTTGCCCCCAAATAAAACTTGACTCACAACTCTAAACATGTTTTTAGTTGACAAAGACCTCACAGTCATGTATTTGCTTCTTTGTTGTTTAGGCCCTCCACTTGTTTGCATGCTTATTTGATTAATTTGTTAGTCCTGTATGGCACAGCTTGTGTCTGATTTTGCTTGTCATTGTATCTCCAGAACCTGTATTTTTAAAAATAATTAATAGTGTTATGAGGTGTTGTCACTTTTGGCCATCTAGACATTGTCACCTGCAAATTGGCATTTGCCATCTATCTCTACAAAGGATCAAATTATGAGCCACTGTTGCTGCTGACCTTCAACACCACCTGAAAGGATTTAAATGTGGAGATTCGGAATGAGGCATTCTGTGCTCTGGGGAAAACTGGCAGAATAGGTCTTCAGTTAGGTATTTTCAGGAGACAATGTTATGAGCCCCATTCTTGCATTGCCTCGTACCTATAAAAGAACTAAAATCCTCCATGGTGACATCTGCCTCTCGTCACTGGCAGACACATTCTGCAAAAAATAGGGGCTTGATTACATGTATTCCCCTTTCACCAAAATCACATATATACTGACCTGCCTCCTACCACTTCCGAGCAGTTTCTCAGAAATATCTGAAATGCTTTCTCCCAGACTATTGTCCTCATTTTGCCCCAAATAAAACAACTCACAGCGCTCATGTTTTGCTTTTTTTTTTTTCAGTCGACAGCCAGCACTTTCCAAAATCACAGCGCTGATCATGCTTCTAGCCCACTGGAGGAAGTACAATGGCTTTCTTCATCTACATCTACAAAATAAGGTCCAGCCTCTTCATTGCAGCACACTAGACCCTTCACAATTTGACCCAGCCTCGCCTTTACATCTTATGTCTTAGAGCCCCCGTTTGTCTGCTGTTCTGTACTCCTATGTTCAGTTCCACCATTCAGCCTCCTTTTCTTTGGAGTGGGAATCTTGATTTTACCACTTTCTAACTCTATGACCTCAGGCAAGTCATTTAATTTCTGAGTCTCAGTTTCCTCTGCTGTCAGAAATGAGTATATAAAGAGATCTGAAATAATGGGTTTATGGCACCTATTCATGCCCAAATTCGGAGAAGGCAATGGCACCCCACTGCAGTACTCTTGCCTGGAGAATCCCATGGACAGAGGAGCCTGGTGGGCTGCAGTCCATGGGGTTGCAAAGAGTCAGATACGACTGAACGACTTCACTTTCCCTTTTCCCTTTCATGCACTGGAGAAGGAAATGGCAGCCCACTCCAGTGTTCTTGCCTGGAGAATCCCAGGGATGGCAGAGTCTGGTGGGCTGCCGTCTATGGGGTCGCACAGAGTCGGTCACGACTGAAGCGATTTAGCAGCAGCAGCAGCATGCCCAAATTTGTGTTCAGACAAGACTTGTGTTCAGACCACTCCTTTCACCCAACCAGCAGCCCTCCCAAGTCCAGTCCTTCAAAGCTCAGTTCCAGAGACTTCCCTGGTGGTCCAGTGGTTAAGAATCTACCTTCCGATATAGGAGACACAGGTTCCATCCCTGGTCGGGAAACTAAAGTCCCCCATAGCCCGTGGGGTAACTAAGCCAGTGTGCAGCAACTACTGAGCCTGCATGCCACAACTAAGACCT
Source organism: Aepyceros melampus (assembly GCA_006408695.1). Classification (NCBI taxonomy): domain Eukaryota; kingdom Metazoa; phylum Chordata; class Mammalia; order Artiodactyla; family Bovidae; genus Aepyceros; species Aepyceros melampus. The sequence goes on from SJXQ01011905.1 coordinate 639,491, forward strand.
GACGCAGTTAATTAAATAAGTAAATTTTTTAAAAAACAACAACTCAGTTCCAATCCCATCCTTCACATAACCCTCCCACATCGCCACCAGCTCCAGAGTTACCCACTTGCCTGCCTCCCTTTGCACTTGGTACTGTCACTGTGCTGTATTCAGCCTTCCTGCTTCAGAGTTCTCTTTGATAATTTTCCCCAAACTCATTCCTCCCCTTCATCTCTGAAATTCACCCAGTCTCTCAGGCCTGAAATTTAGGATCACTCTTGTGCGACCTCTGTTTCTTCACACGCCCTCCCACTTCCATGTGCTGTAGCTCAAAAATAGTTGGCACGTTCACCCTGGACCATGACCATAGCTCCTGATCAATGTCCCCGCTTTCACTCCTTCCCCCACATTCTGTTTTTCACAGGGCAGCCAGAATGATTGTCTTAAATGTAAATAAGATCATGTCATTCCTGGGCTTAAACTTCTCCAGAGGCTTCCAATAACTCTTACAGGAACATCTGTAACTGTACTCATCCTGATAGCATTTATGGCCCTCTGTAACCAAGACCCTGCCTGTGTCTTCAGCCCCTCTTCCCACCACTGTGGTCCTCAGGTCACTCCCAACTATGTTGGCCTGGTCTCCACCCCTGGAATGTACCAAGCTCATTCCCACCTCTAGATTTTGGATTAGCAGCTCCTTCTGCCTGGAATGCTCTTCCACTGGCTCTTCACTGGCTAGCTTCTCCTTGCCATCTGGCTCTCAGTTCAAATCTCACTTCTTTGGGGGTTGGGGGTGGGGACACTGACACCAGATCTAAAGTAGCATTGGGGCTTCTCCGGTGGTCCAGTGGTTAAGAATCTGCCTGCCAATGCAGGGGACATGGGTTCGATTCCCCAGTCTGGGAAGATACCACGTGCTGTGGAGAAGCTAAGCCCATGCGCCATAACTGCCAAGCCAGCCCTCCAGAGCCCAGAAGCCACAACTACTGAAGCCCACGTGCCTTGAAGCTGTGCTCTGCAACAGAAGCCCCTGCAGTGAGAAGCCTGTCCACCCCAACAGGAGAGTAGCCCCCACTCACTGCAACTAGAGAAAGCCCGCGTACAGCAATGAAGACCCAGCACAGCCAATAAAGAAATAAATCTTAAAAAAAGTAACAGTGCCCTCCCACACCCATTCTAGTCATCTATAATACCATTATGCCTTATTTTTTCATAACACTTGTCACTACGTGAATTGTCCTCTTTAAAGTTTACATGTATACTGTAGGATTGTCATTTTCCTTATTCACTCTTCTAACCCCAATGCCTAGAATAGTGCCTGGGATGAGTTCAATGACTATTAACAGTTATCAGTAGTAGTAGTATCCTGTACTGAATGCTTGCTACATGTCAAATTTGTGCTAAGTACAATATATTGCCTCAATTTTCACCACAATCCTTTGACATACTGTTACCCTTCTATAATGAGGAGCTGAGGCTGAGAGCAGCTAAGTTACTTCCCAACCATCAAAAGGAAATGGAGAAGGCAGATTTGAAGCCAGGTCCGCAAACTTAACTCATCAGTACTTAGTGGTTAGTTGGTCTTCTTTGCCTTTGTAAATCACCACCGCTTCCTACATGCACAATCCAAAGCAATTAGTGGAGTCAAACTGCAAAATCTCCAAAAGAAGGAAGCCCTGCAGTCTGGGCTGATGGTGAAAGGAGAGAGAATAGTGACACCTGGCCTGCAAACTGGGGCAGTGTGAGATGCACTAATTTTGTTCCACAAGCATAACAACCTATTGCACTCCCACCACTTGTCAGGCTGTGTTCTAGGTGCTGAGGATTAAGCTATGAGAATTTCACACCCCAGCTCCCTCTGCCCAGCAAAGGGCTCATAGGAGGACGTTCTATTGGGTGTCTGTGCTATCTGGGGGCAAGGGTATCCAAATCATCTCTCAGGCAGTCGGAGACCAGCCAAAGCCAAGTCCAGGGCTACGCCTCTGAGGACCTGCAGCAGGCCCAGGTGTGTTTATTTTGGAGAGGGCTGGATAAAATGGAGGTTAGGAGCTTCCAAAGGCTGAAAAACAATCAACTCGTTTCCAAAACCTCACCTACCTGAGGCAGACAGAGGTGGGTGGAGAAGTTCCTGTTTTTGTTTCAGCTTTAGCCAAAGGGGGAAACTTGGATTCCAGCCCTTTTTTGGAGCAGAGTACTTTCCTGAGTTCATGGGAGCCCCATGATTGACCCATGAGAGGTGAGGCAGAGCTTGGTAATGGAAGGATCATCCGCGAAAATATCACCACCCCTGGAGACACATCATTCCCTCTAGGCATCCTGGTTCAACACCAAGTATTGCTTACTGAGAAGGAATAGCAATACCCACCTCATTATTATGGAGTTAATTCTCTTTGATTCTGACAAGATCCAGTTCCAGATTTAAATTCCAGTTGCATGCCTTGGAGCAGAGGGTGATCTGTAGCTTTTCACAGAACCAACAGAAAGATGGGAACAGCAGACATGGCAATTTGGCCACACACCTTTTTCATTATGAGATCATATGGGGGCTACATTGATACGTCCTATTCCCATAAACTATTCAGGACAATGACAAAAAGATTTAGTCTCAGAGGGGGTTAATGGACCACATGTGAAGAGTCTAAACAGAGTCTGTTAAATTCGGGTGTCAATGGAAAATATTATGACAGAAAAGATTTCAGTTCCAGAAGACATCAGATTTGGGGATTTTTTCTCTGCAGAATAAACAGGCAGCAGCCTTTTCTCCCTCTCACTCAAATTTGAGAAGGATTCTCAAATTAAGGATTCCCTGTTATGCAGACCTGACTCGACACAGCCTCATATGAAACCCTGGCTTCCCGTCGTCTCCCCGCGCCCCCCGCCCCTGGTCACACTCCACATTCCAACCACACGCCCTGTCTCTCATCAATCAGTGTGCTGCCCCAGTCATCTCTGGGCCTTGGCGCACGACGTTCCCTCTGCCTGCATCGACCTGTCTGGACGGGGTGAGGCCTCTCGGCTCTGTGCTCCCCTGCTGCCTGGTACTGCCCCATCACCCCTTGTTATTGTAGCTGTTTGTTTAACTCTGCTGGCCCCGCCCCCAGACACTGTGGGGGTGCGGCCCTATCTGTCTAGGTTGCCTCTGAATCCCCAGAGCCTGATACTGTTCCTGGCACAAAATAGAAAGTGGAAATGGACTCATCAATTGCCAGTCCGAATGATCTGTGTGTTGCCTTCAAAACCTGAAATAAATACGCTGAGAAATGAAGACAGGCAGGAATGTGAACAAGCTCCCTGAAAGAAGGGGAAGATGCACGTCGCTCCTGCCTTTCCCTAAAAGCTTACCCAGCTCCTGCTACTGCTGCTGCTGCTAAGTCTCTTCAGTCGTGTCCGGCTCTGTGCAACCCCATAGACGGCAGCCCACCAGGCTCCCTCGTCCCTGAATCCTCCAGGCAAGAACTCTGGAGTGGGTTGCCATTTCCTTCTCCAATGCATGAAAGGGAAAAGTGAAAGTGAAGTTGCTCAGTCATGTCCGACTCATAGCAACCCCATGGACTGCAGCCTACCAGGCTCCTCCATCCATGGGATTTTCCAGGCAAGAGTACTGGAGTGGGTTGCCAGTGCCTTCTCCATACCCAGCTCCTACTTATGAGCAAAATCCATGATTATTTTTTGTTTTTTTGCTGACCACAGTAACAGAAGAGACTATAAAATTCAGCTTCCCATCTGGTTCTTCATGGTCCAAGAAAATACAGCAATTTCCAGCTCCAGGGAGACAAGCACTCAAGTCATGAAAGCTTAAACCTAGCCTGTTGTAGGATCCCCTGAAGAGTAGTATGAATTTGACTCGAGAAAAGAGAAGAAAGCGTCATTTACTCTGTAAGGATCGATTCCCTGGTGGTCCTCAGAGGGGATGGGTTTGATGTTTCCTCATAGCGGGTTCCCCCCTCTGGCCTTCAAAGCCAACCTGCTCAGTTCAACAGCTGGTCCTTGCTTCTCTTTCTTTCTACTCATGCCAACGTGCTTTTATTATGAAGCCCATCATCAGTGCTTCACAGATTGGGTTGAAAAGAAGCTGGCCTTCTGATGGGAGCACTTTAACATCTGTCCTCGTCCACTGTCAAAAGCTGGCTGCTACTTCCATGCGAAGAGGATGAGTTTGCTTTTTCATGTTTTATGTTGGAATCAGGGTTAACTGAGAATTGCTGGTGAGAGATCAAATAAGAACTGGCTCCTCCTTTATCTAAAAGTATCATGTGAGACACTTGGCAGCCTCAAGAGTTTGCCTTATTTCATTTCTCTCATCACTGGCACACCTTTCTGCTCCTGGCAGGAAAAAAATAGGTCAAAGGTTCTGAAAAGCTCTTGGCATTTGGGGCACAACAGGGGAAGAGCATTTTCAAAACAGTGCTGGAAATGCCAGCTCTGGAGAGATTTGACATCCAGTTTGAAAGCTTCAGGCATTTGGATAAGCATCTGGACTTCGGATACATTTCTCAGCCTGCTCTGTGATCCCTTTGAAGTTTATCCAACTTGAATAAACCATCCAGAAAGCTGGAGCCAGTAAAAAGGCTTTCTCTGGAAGTCCCCCTGGATGTGCCCTATTGCTTTCTCACAAGATAGGCATCCCATCAGGATCAAGAGATCTAAAAAGCAGAAAAGGAAGAAGTCTGAGATAGAATGTTTCTATAATATTCATCTCTCTTTTTTTCTTCCTCTTCTGAGCCTTTTTACAAATGGAGAAGGAGGCAGCAGATGGATCACCAGAGTCCCAGTGGGCTTGGAGGCCTATGAACTCAGATCTTATTGTGGCTTGCCCGTGATCCCTGTGCACTGATGTAACCTCTTTCTGAAGGCCTAGGGCTAAAGATGTACAGAAAAATCACTCCACATGCTAGATTAACAAAGAATAACAGAAGATGCCATGTGCAGTCCAGGAGGGCGGGTGAGAGGGCCCTCCATTAGGACAGGAAGGAATTTCCATGTCGTTTCCTAGAGAAGCACTCTCTGCTTCCCTGGGCCAGGGGCTGCCACCTTATCGTTCCTCCTGTTCGCACAGACTTTTCTAATCATGGAATTACTGGAGCGGCAAGAAGAGAGGGTGCTTGCTTGGAAGAGCTGTCGGGCAGATAGATGAATGTACCTCGGCACCAAGTGGCATTTCTCAAGGCACATCCTGGATGGGGCTTTGGGTCACACCCCAGAGGGTGGGTGGGGGTACCAGACACTCATCTCTTTTAGGGAAGAAAATAGGGAGTGGCCTTTATGAGCTGGAAAGAGGTCTTCAAACTGCTTTTGGTTCATTCATGAGAAAGGGTTGAGCAAAGCCCTCTCTCTGACTTGGAGAAGTGTGCCATGAAGGATAGAACACGTGGTTCAGAGGACCAAAGGATGACTCAGAAGTATCAGAGAGGAGAGCTGAGCTGGGGACCCTCTCTACAGCAGCATTCCACAGCTTTACTGGTTGACCACAGGCAATGAAGGAATGCCCCCTTTTGATCCTGGGACCAAATGATAAGAAGATGACAGAGATGCAGCTGCAGCCCCAGAGAAACCCCAGGGGCACTGAGATTGCAGATAGTTTTATTTCTTTATTGATAAAAAAATATTAATAGCAATTAAAAAAATCCCAAACATTCACAACCTGTCCAGAGTCCTATAAAGTTTGAGCCATTTGTTCCCAATGAAGTCCTTCATCTGATGGAAATGGTGATTTCAGCCGAAAGGCCCCTTCATGTTTTTCATGGGCGGGTACTGTTGCTCCATCGGCATGGCCCCAAAGCAATCAGAGGGGTTACAGTGGCCGGTCTTGCCCGGCGGGCCCATGGGGCCTGGGGGACCGGGAATGCCAGGAATGCCTTGCTGGCCCATCGGCCCGGTCGCGCCCATCTTGCCATAGCCTGGAGGACCCTGAGGACCTAAGGCAGGAAGGAGTCAGAGCAGGGGAATCAGGAAACCCAGGTCATAAGAAAAGAAGAAATAACAGTCATGGTAAATAACAGAAATACCTTACATCTGATGAGTATTTCTCCAGCTACATCATATTTTCATGAAGACTTGATCTGATCCTGACATTAACTGAACAGTGACAATAATACCACTGGCTAATTTTATTCAGAGTTTCCACCTGCCAAGCAGAAGCCAAGTGCTTTCTCTGCATTATTCACTGAATCGTCGCAACGATTCCATGAGAAAGAAGCTGTTGTCTCATTTTGGAGATGAGGACACAGGCTCCGAGAGGCCACACACCTGCCATGTGGTGAAGCTACACCTCAGAACCAGGCTCTCAAACTTCAGTCATTTCTCTCTTAGGCTCCTCGAGGTAATATAGCCAGGAAGACGATGAGCGGGACCTAAGCTTGCATTCCCTGGCCCCACCACATCCAGCTCTCTTCCACTCTGTCATGCTCGGCCAGGTTAGGACTTGAGAACAGGCACGAGATGTCCCACCTAATCCTCAACACTCCTGCCCCACCAACACACACACACGTACACACCCATGCCCTATAGAGTCTCATACTCAGTGTCATTACTATAGATGTTGGTTGATAGGCCTGTGGTTATTTGAGAAGCTACACAACTGTGTTACGGAAAGAACATCAAGAAAGGAGCTCTCAGCTGTTCCAGATTCACAGTCTCCAAGACTGACTTTTCCTACCTGGGGGGCCAGGGAGACCAATTTCTCCTGCGATGCCAACACCAATGTCTCCCTTTTCACCTTTGGTACCAGGCAATCCTGAAACAAAAGAAATAAGATAAGACGTCCCATCCTGGAGTAGAAAAATGATCTACCTGGGTCAGATTATTTGAAACACACATATACACGCAAATGCTATATTCACAACAGACCTCGTGCAATGCTTCTGTGTGCCCCTAAGAACTAGGCGTGTAACCGGAGGGCAGACCTACCTCTCATCCCGGGCAAGCCCTGCCGTCCTTCTCTGCCAATCTGACCGGGGAGTCCCGGTGATCCCGGGGAGCCTGGCCGGCCTGGGGGACCGTCCTTCCCTGGGGGCCCTGGTCGCCCTGGAGCTGCTACCATCTCCATGGGAAACTGCATCCTGGAGGTGTAGTAAGCCATCCTCTCTGTAAGAAAGGACAGAGACAGGTCACAGGACACCCTGGGGACTCAGAATGACAGGCTGCCGGCGTAGAGTCCAAGACAGCCTTTCTTCAGAGGGACGTCAGAGCAAGGAACACACAGGTAGATCTCTTAAATGGTCGCCTGTGCCCTCTCCCCCACGTCGCTCCCCACAGTGATCTTCCTGAAGCCCAGATCTGATTCCAGCATCTCTTTTCTCCAGCAGCCTTCATTAATCCATCACTGGCTTCAGAATAAAGTCCAGGCTCCTTGCTTGGCATTCAAGGTCTGCTTCCCAAGCAAGATGCCTAGCCCCCTTCTGGAAGGGCCCATGTTTTCCCTAGTCCCTAGCTTATTGATGTTGGATGAACAAATCGACAGGAGAAAAAGCTGAAAGTGAAACCACGCCAGCCATCTTAAGGCTGATGCACGCCCCTCTATTTAGAGCCACTATCTGCAGGCTCATTTGATATCAATTTTCTTGTCCATCTCCTCTGCTTCAGTGGGGGCTTGGGGCAGGGGGCAGGAGGGAATCATTTTGTCTCTGAACAGAGCAGGTGAGGGGAAAGGCTGAAGTCTAATTGAACAGATGCCTGTAAGTGGGGGAGCGAGGTAAGTAGTGGGGTGGATACTTTAAGGGAAAGGAGGCTGGGGTGGGGTGGAGAAGCAGCTGGGAAGGGCAAACAGCACCCACTGCCAGCCAGTTCAGCGGCCAATTACCATCAAACATTTTAATGATCTCTTGTCTGATGAACCTCTTGATTTCATCATAATTCACCATGTCTCCCTGAGGAAAGAGAAGAAACCTGCCTCAATCACACTTTCAAGTCTGAGGCTCATCTCTCCTGGGAATAGATTTCATGGGAATAAAGGATGGGGTCGCTGGGGAACAAAGGTCCCAGAAGCCTCCCACAGACACTGAAGCCAATGTCCTAACCCCCCTAAAGTGGAAGAAAACATTTGTGCATCTTCCTAGGGAAAGGGTCTCCACCCTCTCCACTCTCCCACAGTTAAGAAGCACCCATATGGGGGTCATGCTCTTCTTCTGTAGAGCATCAGTAGGAGCTTCTAAAATGGTCTGTGCTCTACCTCGCACACCTGTTGTGTGGGACCAGCGTCCTTGGTGGCCAGCCTCCTCCTTACCATGGAGCCAGGCACCCCGGGCAGTCCGGGGCTCCCAGCAGGCCCTGGAGATCCAGGGTGGCCTCTCTCTCCTGCAGGACCCGGCGGCCCTGCGGGTCCCATGGAGCCACTCTTGCCAGGCCCGCCAGGCATGCCAGCTCTTCCCTTCTCTCCTGCCTGGCCCTTCTGTCCTGAAGGTCCTGGGTCACCCTACGAGGACAGGAAGTCACACAGTGCCGCATTGCCAAGTGCTGTCAAGTTTCTCTCACAGAGTCTCAGAGGTCTGCCCCCAGCCTCAGTGCCGCACCCAGCCCCAAGCATCTCCCTCTGGACCACAGCATCTTGACAGCTGCCCCGTGTCTCTGCCCCCAAAGCAGTCCTTTTAAAGGATGGTTTTCATGTTCTTACTCCCTGCTGAGAAATTTCCATGTCTCCCAATTGCCCTCAGCATAAAGGTTCAATTCCTCAGCCAGGCCTTCCAGGCCGTCATGATGGGGTCCCAACTACGTCTTCTCCAGCCTCGTTTTCCTGCCCGTGTGCTTCCAGCCACACCTTGGTGGTTATAGCTCTGACTCAGCCATGTGTCTTAGTCCTCCCTCCCTGCCTGGAATGCCTTCCCTCTCTCTAGTGTCCTCTTCCCACTCAGCCGTAAGGTCCCTGTTCTCTGTGCAGTCTCCCTGATGCCCCCAGCTGAGTGGATCGCTCCCTCCCTCTGATTCCATAGCACTGCACCTAAAACCCAACAGGCTCCAGTGTAAGTGTGACTGGACTAAGTGGGCACCGGGCCCAAGGCTAGGACAGAGGGCCTGGCAGGTGAGTAAAGCCAAGCAGATGCTCGGAGAAAGAACGCATGAATCAGTCAGGAGTGGATGAACAGGAGGGTTCCATTCTTCCCACCATAGCTAAGAACCTTGGAACAGCCCCACGTGAGAAGTCTTCAGAGACGAGGTTGCTCCAGGTTCCGCCCACTTCTCTTCCCTGCCCACTGGCCTTGCTGTGTCTCCTCTCCATGGCTAAAGTCAGAGCTTCGGGCTGGGCTTCAATAACTCCTGAGCTGCTCCTCTCAAACCCAGCTAGTGCCCAACTCACCTTTGGACCTGGGGGTCCATAGAGTCCCTGTTTTCCAGGGGGTCCCTAGAAGAAAGCAGAAGTCAGGGGTGAAGTCTGGGCAGCATCTCCAAACCATCCAGAGCAAAGAGGTGTCATGAAAGGACCTTCCAAAGCATTAGGCCCCCAAACCATGTCCTATTGGGTTGTGTGCGAGAAAGGACGAGAACTTCCCTGCCAAGAGTGCAGACAGACGGAAGGGAGAATTATGTTTCCAGGACATGGCCTCATATGATTGTATTAGGTGGGTCCCTTGTCACAGAAGAGAGAGGTGAGAAGTCAGAATGAAAGGGAGTGCCTGGCAAGAGCTGGTCCCCAGGAGATGTTTATTTGGACTTGATTATTATCATTGGCTTTTTTGGACCAGGTATATGGTTTTAAAAAAAATGAGAGTGAAAAAAAGGCTCACTCTCATCCTTCTTCCTAGTCCCCAGTTCCTCTCCTGTAATAACAAGGGCACCAGTTGCCTGTATATCCGTCCAGAGACGGTCTGTACATACAGGGAGCATTTACCGAGTGAATAAAGAGGGGTCAGGGAAAAGCCAGAAGCTAAAAGAAGCATCCCCGAGAGAAAATGAGAAGCCCAGCACAACGGTACCTCTTTGCCAGCTGCGCCATCCATGCCGGGTTCACCCTGGGGAGCAGAGAGCAACAGAGCTTGCGATGAGCCCTAGCCCAGCTTGGCATTTCATGCCTCCCCTCGCCCACTAGGCGTGGCCAGTCCCCATTCCACCTGGGAGCCACAATCCTCCCCACCCCCACTGGACTCTCTAGGCACAGGCTGTGGACTCAGACCCCATGCCATGCTCCAGCCTGGCCCCGGCCACCCCTCAACTGAGCTCTGCAAGGGAAGAGCAGATTGCACCTGCCCTGCTTTTTGCTTGAGATCCTGGCATCTCGCACATTTCCTGGCTCTGAGTGTGTATGTTCAGTGTTTGCTGAATGAAGGTTGTGAACCTGTGAAACTCTGACCTTGATGAAGTCCCAGAGTTTGGCCAGGGCAGCCTCAGTGTCCACTCCTTCCCCAAGACAGGAGAGGCTGCCCCCTGGGACCTGCTTACTTCTAGTGAAACGCTGGGGAAGAGCAATCTATGCTTGCAAGGCAACTGGCAGATTCATCAGGGGACTTTAGCCTATAGGCAGGAGGGATGGAAGCCTGATGGGACCTGCCTGCCCAGGGCCCATGGCAGGAATCAGAGGAGTGGGTGGCAAGACTCGAGCCTCTTGGCAGATTGGCTGGAGTCATCCACTCCGTTCCAGGGCACCAGCTCCAGGGGCATTGCTCTGCCCTCCCACCACCAGAAGGAAATCCGCTTGGGTGGAAAGCACCCCAGCCTGCGGGCTAGGAGACCTGGGTCCCTGCCTCAGTCCCCTGGGAGACTTTTCATCCCTGAGCCTGGCAGTCAGTTCCACCTGATGTGGTCCACCCATCTGGAACCTCTGAAAGAGGGAGTATCACAGAGTGGCTCCAGACCCAAGTTATAGAGTCAGGCCACCTCTTAATAGCTGTGTGACTCTGGGCAACCTACTCAACCTTGCTAAGCTTCGGTTCCTTCATCTGTAAAACAGGGACAATCAGACCTACTAGATAGGGTTGCAGTACAGATTGAATGACAACATGTCAGGCATGTAGGTCACCATTCAGCCCAGCGTCAGGGACCAGTGTATCACAGCTCTGCGTATACACGCTAACTGACACTAAGGCGTGGTTTCAGAGTTGCTGAGACAGCTCCAGCAATAACACTGCGTTTGGGTGCCTGACGTTTACAGGTTTTCTATGCGACCAACAAGCTCCCCTGGGGAGGGGACAGGGGTGGAACAGGGAGCAGTTTCCCCATCCGACACCTCGAGGAGGGATGTGCATGTGAGTGCTAGGTCAGAGGCAGCCGTCTGCTGAGTGGCTGGCCCAGTGCTGGCTTGTACAGCTTGTCCTTTATTCCAAATAGGATGCGATCCTTGGGCACAAGCTCCAAGCTGCCATCATGGTGCCGAACACCTCTCCTTCCCCAGAGACTCCTGAGATGCAACTGACAAAGTCCACTGGCCCTTCCCCCTGGAGCTGAGCCCTGAGAGGTGGGGTCTTACCGGGGGACCAGGGTGTCCAGGGGGGCCAGGTTGGCCTGGAAGACCTAAAAGGCCCCTTTCTCCAGTGGCTCCACGGTCTCCTTTCGGGCCCTAGAGAAAAAGATGGAGATGGCGGGAGGGAAGAGTGAACCCCACAGAGCCAGAGGCACACACTGAGCTCGAGGGACCCTGTCCTCCATTTCCAAGGCCCCAGAGCGGACGGTGGCACTGCCTGAACTTGGGAAGGACCCCGGGGTAGCCTCCGGGCCTCTCCAAAGGTCTTCACTCCAAGCCAGTTAGGGAGATTGACTGGAAGCAGGAGAGGCTTACAAGAGGGAAGGAGGGGGGATGGGGACACGCAGGGACAAACACCGGGGAGGGAAGGACGCGAGGAGGAGCACAGCACTCACCACAGCAGAGATCCCAGCTGGGCCTGGCTGGCCTGGAGGCCCCGGCGGCCCCTAAAGGGAGACAAAGTCGGTGGGTGGGAAAGAGGCTCCGGGAGGTGGCAAGGGACCAACCGCAGGAACAAGCCCTGAACTTGGTTATGGCAGCTCCATCCTCTTCCCTGAGCCTTTCTTCCATCTGCTCTTGCATTTGATCTGTGCCTGGGGATCCCTGGGCACACAGGATGCTCACACCTGCTGCTTGCTGAGTGGTACAACTGGGGCCTGCACAGAGGGAATGATCTGGGAGCCAGAGCCAAGCACAAGGGAGTGAAGTACATGGCACCTGGGCCTGGATGTCTTCTGAGGACCCCCAACAGCCCCCACCCTGCTGCCTTCCTTCTGTTCTGTGCGGGGGAGCAGGGACCAGGAGCTTGTCTCTGTGCAGAGGCAGGTGAGGGATAGGGGCTCAGCTCCAACCCCAACATCCTTGCAGATAAGCCCCAAGCTTCCTGGTCCCCTGCTGCTCACCCATCACTGGGGGGGGGGGTGACGAACCTCAACTGCACAGGAGGGCTCGCACCTGCCCCATCTCTCCACATCCCGCCCTGGAGGCCCAGTTCACACGTCACCTCCCTGGTCAGAGCGACACTTCCTCTGAACCCAGGGGGGCACATGGGTCTCTCTCAGAGCACCTCCCTCTGTATTCACAGATGGAAAGTTCTGGAGGCACAGGCTCTGTTCTACTCATCTGAAGTCTCACAGGGCAGGAGTAGCCAGCCCTCAGCAGGGGGCTGAGCTGGATGGATGGAGGAGGGAAGAGGAGCCCTGCACCCCCCAGCCCCTCAGCGAGTCTCCACAATTCAGAGCGTGTGATTCCTTTCATCTCTGATGTGGAGCCGGGGCAGACGGCTGGGGTCCCCAGTGCGAGGTCTCTGGACCCCTGAGAGCCATCAAAACAGTGATGAGGCCCCAGGAGTTCTTGTTGTGGGGTCCTGATCTATTTTTAACATTTCCAAAAGCCTTCAGTGTACTCCCTTCTCTCTGGAACCCCACCAGCTCAGAGCCGTCACACTGATCAAAGGCACCCATTGGCAGTCATCTGTGTTACAGATGCGTCAAGGAGAAGGAAAAGCCATTATTTCATAAACCTCCTCTCCAAGTCACCCTTTGTCAGTAAACACACCACCCACTCACCCGGCTGCTCGAGCCAAACAGGAGTCATCCTCGATCCTGCTCCTGCTGCCTCCTGCCCCTTTGCCATCTGGGTCATCAGCAAGTCCTCTACCTCCAAACACTTGCGGGATGGGTCCCCTGCCGCCCACTCCACCGCTACCCTGCATCCTCTGACATCTCTGCTTCCCCTTGCATGTCCTCCCCTCCTGCCCTGAGGTCCTCCACCGTCTGCGCCACAACCTCTCCCAGCTCAGCCTTCCCATCCCCACTCACGCCCTCCTCACACTCCACTCCCCCGTGCCCTGCCTGTCGCAGGCTCTCTGCAGCAGCTACACCCCTGCCTGGACACTCCTCCCCCAGTCGGCTCGATAGCTGGCTCCTGCATGTTATTTGGGCCCCTGCTCAAAGACCACTTCTCCAGGGAAGTAGCCTCCCCACCCCCCAGGACATCACATCGCCACCTGGTCTCTCCACACTCATCAACATATTGTGGAAGTTCTGGGATCGGGGGACCTTTCTACCTCACTCATCGCCGTAGCCCAGGGCTTGGAACAGTGCCTGGCATGGAGCAGGTGCTCAATAATTATTTGTTGAATAACCGAATGATCTTTGTTTGATAAGCAAACTTGAATGTGCCTAGAAAATACGAAAATGGCACAGAGCCGGGGAACTGCTGGATGGGGTGAGCCCAGAGCCCCTTCTGGCTCTGTATGGCTGGTGCTGCTCTGCAGCCAGTTCTTTCAAGTCATCATCAGCTTGCCCACCACCACCGCCACCCAGCCCAGTGCAATCCAAACTCTTAGACAAACAGGGACTAAAACAGGTCAACTCACAACATGGCCAGGGGGGCCGGGTCTTCCCTGGGGTCCCATGGCACCAGGCTCACCCTGCAGGAGCCAGAAAGAGGAAGAGATGACACAGAAACAGACGTACACACACGGGCTGTGAGGTAGGAGAGGGTTGAGCAGAGCAGATGGGACACACCAACGGCCAGAGGAACCACGCTGAGCCCTGGCCTCTAGGTCTAAGCCTAGGGGACCAGCCCTAACCGTGAGTACGGTTGGAGGGGGAAGCAGAGACCAGGCCTTTGTAGGTTAGTGACCCAGCAGCCCATAGAGGGAGGAGCTGGTTATAAGCCTTAAGAGGGGAAGGTCAAGATGTGCAGAGTTGGGGAAAACCTCCCCCAGAAGGCCAAGCAGAGGAGGTGGCCACCTTGCCAGGGAGGAGGGAGGAAGGGGCAGCATTCAGGACTCAGCAGAACCCAGGGCTGTCTAAAGACAGCACGCGCAGACCCCAGGCCCTTACCTCTGCTCCGGGCCGGCCACTGCTGCCTGGGGGGCCTGGCTTTCCACAGTCACCCTAGAGGAGAGAGGGGGCAGCTGGGGCTCACCAGATTGCCACTTGGCTCTGCCACCCCAACTGACCCCACATCAGAGGGGTCCTACCACACGCCAGTGGTCCCCTGATGCCCTTAAGCTGGCAGATGGCAAAGCCCTGACCCAGTCTGCCAGGCACCGGTGGCCTCAGAAGGCCTGGATGCTGGAACGGCATCTCAGTCAAGAGTCAGGCGGCCTGTCCACTTCAGCTAGGCTGACCCATCTGCCTGGGGTCGAGCCTTGAGAAGAGCCTAGAAAACCTGGTGGGGGGAAGTCACCAGGTCCTTACCTTCGGTCCTGGGAGGCCAGGATGGCCGGGTTTTCCCTTGAAGCCCTGGAAGTAAAAGCAGGCGCTGCCACGTCCCTCACCTAAGCAGAGGCCACTTCTCACTCTTCTTCCCCCGGGTCAAACAAGTCAAACCCACCCAAAGTCGTAACTCAGTCCCCAGGGGACGTGGATGCGAGCTGCCCCTCCCACCAAGGCACCTGCCCAGCTTTGGAACCTCGCTGTTCCCAGCCCCTCCCTGCAGCTCAGCTTACCGGGGGTCCCATGAGTCCGGGAGGGCCAGCAGGACCGGGATCCCCCTAGGGAAAGAGACCAGTGGCACGGAGACAGGAGCTTTGTCCAGCTTGCACTCACTCATTCACCACTGTCTCCCCCTTTTTTCAGCCCCTCCGCCAGCTCTCCCAGGGTGGAGGGTTTGTCACATGGGGCTTGGCCTCTGACTTGGCTGTGCACCCTGAGTTGAATCCTGGCCCCTCTCTGAACCTCTTTTCCTTCTTTTGGGCACAGAAGGCAGTTGACCTTGATGTTCTGCCCTTCGCCATGGCCCCCTCCTTTTCAGGTACCCCAGTACAACCAGGCACAAGGAGCCAGGGCTGTTCAGGTCCTTCCACGTCTGCAGCCTGTTCTTTCTGATGCCCAGCCTAGTTTCTTAGTTGATTGAGCTTCTGGGTATAAATTCACTGCCTTCGCCCCCTGCCAGAACATCCAACCTGGTTAAGGCCAACCGGGAGAATGGAGAAACCAGGGGGCTCTGGGCCTTCAGAGAAGTGGGGTGCGGTGAGAGGCAGACTGAGGGAAGGGGGGCACCTCCTGAAAGCGGTGTGGGGGATGCGATTCAACTCCCTTCATCAGGGTTCCCTTGGCTTTGGCTCTTGGGGAAGGAAGGAGAGGAAGGGGTGCCCTCCTGGGCCCACATCTCACCCTCAAGCCAGGTTTGCCGTCCTTCCCATCCAGACCATCCAGACCGGCGGGGCCCTGGACACGAGGAAAAGGCGCTTCTGCACGTTGCACTGCAGCCCTCGGAGGCGGGAGCCTGACCAGCCCTGCCTCCCTCTCCACCCCAACCTCCCACCCCTAACACACACACACACACACACACACACACAC
>SJXQ01011905.1:662354-672435 GCA_006408695.1 Aepyceros melampus
ACGCTGCAGGGAGAGGGAGAGAGGAAGCCCCCGGGGTGGCGGTGTCTGCCCCTCACAGGAGTGAGGGCACCTGGAGACCGGCTTCCTTGGATCCTGAGGGGTTGTGAAGATCCCAGTGCTGAGGAATCAGGGCTGAGGGGCAAAGAGTTTCACCTCCCGTCTTCCACTTGACAGCCGTCCCGGGGGCCCAACCCGTCTCCCCAGGGCTCTTCATGTATCACCACCCCCCTGCCACCCCCTCTTACCGGCTCCCCCTTCTCTCCCGTCAGGCCCCTGAGGCCTCGCTCTCCTTGAAGACCCTTGGAGAAAAAAATCATGAGAAACTGCAGGGGAGGGCAGTCCCCGCCCAGCCCCTGCCTCCTCCCCACGGCCCTGCAGCCCTCTGTTCCCATTCTAGGCAAAACTGGGGGGGGGGTGGCTGCTGATGGCCCCCAGAGTGTCCCCGGCAAAGTGACCATAGAGGGTGGACCCAGAAGGGCAACATTGTCAGAGGTATAAATTCCCACATACGGGTGCCTCTCGGGACCGGGGGCCCCCATGACAGACCACCAGAGAGATACACCCGCCCAGGCAGGTGACAGTCACCGGTGGGCCCTACTGTGACCAGTGTCTGGGGCGCACCTTTAGGAGGGCAACACACATGTGCCCTGCGAGGGGCGACTGTCAGCAGAGGTGTCCCTAGAGCGCTCCCCACTGAGATGTATTACCGGATGCCCAACACTTACCTGTCCAAGCCCCCCTCCCTGACCCCAGGCAAAAATCAACTTCCTTTAGGGATGCTGGGGAAGGACTCAGGAAGGCTCCCTCCAGAGCAGTCCCTGTCTCTTTGGGGATATCCATTGCAAAGTAGAGTCCCCATCCCTCAGCCTCAACCTGGACTTCACGGATGCAGCACACACCGTTAAGGGGCCGTGTCTGCCCCTTCTCCCTCATGCCTTCCAGAGACGCGGCGCCCAAACCTTTCCACGACACAAGACAGATGGCTAGACGGACAGATGGCCCCTCCACCCAAGCAAGCAGAAACAGACAAGGTCTGGCCAGGATGAGGACGTGGGGACAGATGGAGCTGTGACAAAGGAGGGGCCCTGCTCCCTGAGCCACCATCACCAGCCCTGGGAGGAGAGAAGCAGACCCCGGGAACATGAGTCCGACAAAACAGGAGGTTAGTTTCCATGACCCAGGAGGGAGCAACAGTGAGGATGAGAATGACTTAAACGTACTTGTGATGATGACGAAGGCAGAGCAATTAACGACATCGGGCAGAAGGAGGTGGCCAAGACACTGGGCAGGAGGGGCAGGGCCCCATGACACCCGGAAACCCTACTGCTGGCATCACATGCCCAGCCTCAGAGCAGACTTGGCCCGGAGCCAAAGAAGAAGAAGGGAAGAGGAGGAAGCTTCCTCTAGGATGATGGGAAAGGTTGCAAGCGTGGCCGCTTTGCAACCCCCGGGGCGCCTCTGGACCAGCCCCGCCAAGCAGCAGGGCAGCGAACCCGTGCCAGCCTGCAGTGTGAAGCCCTAAAGCTTTGGCATCTCTGCCGGGCTCTGTGCCAGGCGCCTGGCAGGGCCCCAAGAACTACTTTCAGCAAATCTTCAGTCAACACCAAAGGTGGGAGAAGCGGGAGGCAGAGTGAGAAGGGAGGGAATAAAGAGAGGCCCCTAGAGGCACTAGCTTAAAATAAGAAGGTAAAATAGCTCTGGAGGATTTAGCGGGGAGTGATGTGTGATTGTGGGAGAGAAAAAAGGGAAACGGAAGGGGGGAGAAGACAGACGATGAGAGAAAGAGAGAAAGCAGAAGAGGGAGAAGGGAAAAATGGAAAGAGAGCCAGAGACTGGGAGGCTGTCCAAGCTGCTGGGACCTCAGGGAACCTGTGTCGTTAGCTACCGAGCCTGCAGGGTATGACGACGATGACACACACACACACACACACACACACACAAGGAGGAGGGAGGCCAGGGCATGGCGGGAAGGGAGACGAGCAAAAGCCACAGAGACCTGGCTGGCAGGGGAGGGGAGGTCGAGCAGCGCTAGGTTCTTACAGGCAATCCGGGGGAGCCAACAGCACCAGGAAAACCTGGGGGGCCCTGGTGGGAGAAACAGGCAGGTCACATCTCACAAGCACAGTAACCCTGGGTCACGATCTGGGGCTGAGGGCTCACGGGGAAAGAAGTCATGGGGGTATTATCAAGGCAGCTAGGAAAGAGACTCGTCCCGAGACTTGGCCCAGAAGCCACCTGCTCCTCGCCTCGGCTCCAGGAAGAATGAATGGCTCTGCTGACGGCGGAGACACGCAACAGCCCCCGGAGTCAGACCACCGGCCCACATCTTCCCGCGTCCAGGTGAACCCCAGTGCCAGAGTGGAAGCCCATGGTGCCTGTTACCTGACCTCCACAGGCCCCCGGGTCAGGGCTCCCTGGTTCTAAGGTGGCTCCCACCGGCCAATTTTTTTTTTCCCTCCAAAGGAAGCGTTTTCAGTTCTTCCAGGTTTTCCTAGTCACTTCTACATCCCTGCCATGTCAACACCAGGGGAGATGCTCCTAGGCTGGCCTCTGCAGGCTTGTCCTAGAGACTGGTCCTACAGAGCCATGCAGGGCAGCTCAATCTTAGCTTCCGGCCCCTGCCTGCAGATCGCCACATGCTTTCCTGGCAATCCAGACCGTGAGCCGTTGTGCAAAACACAGCAGGGATGGGGGGTGGGAGGAGTGGGAAACATGGATATGCCCCGGGGCCTCCTCTAAGCAGGACCACAGGCAGATCATGGCAGAGCGAGCCGGCTCTGGGGGATTCGGAGGTGGGAGACCACAGTCCCCACAGATGCTGTGACGAGGGAAAGGCAGAAGACATTCCCGTTTCTGTCCTGCCCAGCTTCCTGGGACAAGGCAGCAGAATGGTGTCTGGGTTTTACGTCTCCTTTGAGAGCCTCTCAAGCAGCCCAGAAGATCACGGATACTCACAATAGGGCCTGGAGGACCCGGGGAGCCCCTCATACCGGGTGGACCCTGCGAAGGAAGCCACGGGAAATAAATGAAGAGGCTCAGAGCATGCAGCGCCCTGGGGGTCTCCACAGCCCTCCCCCTGAGCCTGCCACAGAGTCAAGAGGCAGCTGCTGTCAGCGCTGGATGGTAAAGCTTTCATTCGGTCCGTTCAATCATCCAACAAACATTTATCGGGCAACTGTTATGTACTGACACCAACCCAAGTGCTGAAGACACAACAGTAATCGGGACGTTAAAATCCCTGCCTTGTGGCGGTTACGTTCTGGGAAGAGGTGGACAGGAAAGAATAGAACAGGGGCTGGCACATGGGCGGTGCTCAGCAGATACCTGCAGTGTGTTCCCGAGGGAAGGGAACACAGGATGCCAGAGGGCGAGTGTGCAGGACAGGGAGAGGGCCTGGGGCTCGAGGGATGTGGGGTATCGGGGGGGCTCCCTTCTAGAGGATGGTCAGGGAAGGTCCTCTGAGAGGAGGGAGATGGGGGGGGACAGGGAGGGACAGGCCTGGCGTGCCGCGGTCCAGCAAAGAGTCGGACGTGACTTAGTGATTGAACAATAGGGAATATCTCACTGAGAAGGTGATCTTTGGGAAAAAAGGTGGGGGCTGAAGGGGTGAGGGAGAAGAAAGAGCTGCAGGCCGAGCGAGGAAGAGTGGCCGGGGGCCCAGCACTGCGAGGAGGCCCCGGGCGCCAGGCGGGCAGATGAAGCCAGCGCAGTGAGGGGTGCGGGGTGGCCTGATGCCTTAGCAGCCCCTGAGGGTCTCCCGGGGGAGACGAGGAGCCACCAGAAAGTCCAAGGAGACCGCTGGCAGGAATGAGACTGCCCCCAGGAACCGAGGGTCTTTGAGGTGCAGACACCAGCCGCCTCAGGGCCCAGCCCAGGCTCTTACCTCTTCTCCTCTCTGGCCAGGCAGTCCTGGAGGACCCGGCAGCCCGGGGCTCCCTGCACAGCCCGGGTCTCCCTCGTGGTTGTCCCCCTGGAGCGGGATGGACGGTGAGTGTGAGCAGCCCCGCGGGACACGGGGCAGGAGGCAAGGAGAAGACGGAGGCTCACTCACCCGGGCCTCCTCGGCTCTCGGGCGCTCCCGCTCCATGAAGCACTGTGGACGACAGCCGGAGGCCCGGTCAGCGATGGGGGTCAGCCGGGCAGCTCGCCCCCAACCAGGGCCACCCCAAGCCCCCCACACCCCACCCCTGCCTGGGGGGGACAGGGAGGGACAGGCCTGGCGTGCCGCGGTCCAGCAAAGAGTCGGACGTGACTTAGTGATTGAACAATAGGGAATATCTCACTGAGAAGGTGATCTTTGGGAAAAAAGGTGGGGGCTGAAGGGGTGAGGGAGAAGAAAGAGCTGCAGGCCGAGCGAGGAAGAGTGGCCGGGGGCCCAGCACTGCGAGGAGGCCCCGGGCGCCAGGCGGGCAGATGAAGCCAGCGCAGTGAGGGGTGCGGGGTGGCCTGATGCCTTAGCAGCCCCTGAGGGTCTCCCGGGGGAGACGAGGAGCCACCAGAAAGTCCAAGGAGACCGCTGGCAGGAATGAGACTGCCCCCAGGAACCGAGGGTCTTTGAGGTGCAGACACCAGCCGCCTCAGGGCCCAGCCCAGGCTCTTACCTCTTCTCCTCTCTGGCCAGGCAGTCCTGGAGGACCCGGCAGCCCGGGGCTCCCTGCACAGCCCGGGTCTCCCTCGTGGTTGTCCCCCTGGAGCGGGATGGACGGTGAGTGTGAGCAGCCCCGCGGGACACGGGGCAGGAGGCAAGGAGAAGACGGAGGCTCACTCACCCGGGCCTCCTCGGCTCTCGGGCGCTCCCGCTCCATGAAGCACTGTGGACGACAGCCGGAGGCCCGGTCAGCGATGGGGGTCAGCCGGGCAGCTCGCCCCCAACCAGGGCCACCCCAAGCCCCCCACACCCCACCCCTGCCTCCTACCTGGGTGCAGCTGTCGCGGCCTGGCACGCCGGGGATGCCCTGGTCTCCCTTCTCTCCGCTTTCCAGGAGGGCCACCTCGTGGGCCATCTTGCCCTGGATACAGTCCCCGCAGATGCTCTGATGAGGAGAAGGGGAGGGCGGTGGGGCCAGGGCTGGAGAAGGGCCAGGATGGGCCGGATGGGGGGAATCCCTGCTCTGAACCCAGCCCGGGGTGCCCTGCAGACTGGGCTCCACCCACGCTCTTAAGACCTCCCCAGCCATATCCCTGAGGCCGCTCGGCTGCCTCCTTGGGGGACCCGGTCCCAACCCTGGCTTTGAGTTTCCTCCAGGAAGAAGCTCGGGTGGGGCCAAGCCAATGCCACTTTGCAGAGAGCTGTGTGGGAGGAGGCAGAGGGGCCCGCCGGAGGGAGGACCATCTGTCCCGGCTGCTCCTGCAACCTGCGCCCACTGTGAGGACATGCCACCAGGATTCAGCCTGAAAAGGCCAGCTCCACACAGCAGCTCCTCTGCCCAAGGGAGGCAAGGAAACAGCTGCCGGCCCTTCGCAGCCTTGGGGATGGGACGGCAGGTCCCAGCTGTCACGGGCTCCCCAGTGTGCGAGCCTAAAGTCTTCCTGTGATGAGAAAGGTCCTCCTCTTTCCTGGAGGCTTTAAGCTCTCGGGGTCACAGACCTCTCTGAGAGTCTGATGAAGGCTATGAGTCCTTGCTCCCCCTCAAAATGAAACCTACTAGTGAAAACTAGACTATAGTTTCAGAGGACTCGGGAGCCGGGTGTCTACCCACAGCCTGGTGGGGTGGGGAGGCGTCCGTGGGCCTCTAGAGGAGCTGCCGCTCCACCGCCACTGTTTGCTGTGAAGCTCAATGATAATGACTGTCGTTGACTCAGCACTCGTGACACCAGCCGTGGTGACAGGCCTCTCTGCACATGACCGCATTCAACCCAGACAGTGCAGGGAGGCGGGTCATCTTACAAGCACTCTGGAGATGAGAAAGCCAAGGCTCAAAGAGACTTAACTTTAAACAAGTTAAGTGGGACCCTGGATTGGAGTTTGATCTGAGGGTGTAACGAGCACTCTGCCACAGACTCAGGCTTCCCCTGGGCTGTGGGGGCCTGTGGGAGTCAGCACCCCCCGGGGCGCCTTCGGACCCCTTCTCCAGACCACACTCGGTTCCTGTTGGGGGCCCTCCGTGGAGCACTTGATCATGAAGCTGTCAAATGGCATGTTACACAGAGAATGTTGAATGCTACCTTTGGAGTCATGCCATCACTTGCCCAGGGGCAGACCTTGGGGAACCTCGGCTTGCCAGACGCCTAGAGTGGAAGAGCTGGGATTCACTGCCACAGCCTCACCATGATCCAACCTAAAACTGTCGCCAGGAGGCTAGCCCACCCTCAAGCTGCTTCTGACAATGACTGCTGTCCACAGCAGGGTGGGGCACCCCACGCTCTGTTCTGAGCAGAACTGCTGGACTCATGGGAGGTCCAGAGCACTTACCAGCCAGTGCTAGAAGGGGGTGACCAGGACAGGGGTGCTCTGGAGGCCAGGGCCTGGAAGGGACCCCTAGGGATGCTGAGCTGGAGGAGGAAGAGTCCTGATCTGGTCTTTAGAGGTGATTGAGCAATGAAAGGCTGTATCACCCGTAGTGCCCAGTGTGGGAGGTCAGACCAGACCACGGCCCTGGGGTGTGGACTTAATGCTGCTGACAGCCCTGGCCCAGGCCAGCCCTCCCACCAGGCCCCAGCTCCCGATTCTTGCACCACTAGAATTGCCTCTCAAACTCTGCTCCTTCCTGGATTCTTTCTGAATTGACCAGGGGACAGCGGAGGCTTCTTCCAGGCCCTCACCCAGTCTTAACTACAGCGCATAACCCTTGCAGGCCCCTGCCTGGCAGCCGAAGAGTGCACTTTTCCCCTCCCCGCTCCACCCCAGTGTGACCTCACCAGCGGCAGCTGTGGGCAGGTCTCACAGATGCAATTGACAAGAGCACCCGTGGCCACGTGGGTGCCTTTGCAGGATTCCTTCAAACACTCGTTCAGCAAACACTGACTGGGGGGTCTGTTCTGAGCCAGCACTGTGTTAGGCCCCCTTATACAGATGGTGGCATGCCTGGTCCCTACAAACAGCTCCATCTGCAGCTCTCTGTGAGCGGCGCCATGCAGCTGAGCGCTGACTATGACGATTCCCTTAGGGGAAGCCTTGCCAGTTCCCAAGCTCTTTCACTGATGCTCTTACCTTCAGGAGGTGCTGTTCAATGGGCAAGGATCCCTGCAAGAGACAGACACGAGGTCTCAGAAGGGATATGGGGACTTAGGGCACCAGGTGAAGCCTTGGGAAGCCACATGGCATCCAGGCTTCTCCCAGCCTTGGAAGAGGGAGGGAAGAGGGACCCCCGCTGAGACTAAGGGTGCTGGCATGGCAAATTCAGCCCCGAGAAGAGTATGGGAGGTGGTGGGCGATGAGATCTGGCCAGTACCTACCAGTTCTGCAGTCAGCCCAGGCTGTCCTGGCAAACCGTTGTGCCCGGGCACCCCCTGCAGCCAAGAAGAGACACGGGTGAGTGGACATCTCTCTCTAGCCTGCAGGTCCCTCTGATTCATCCTCACCATCACTGCCCCTTCCCTTTATCCTGCAGAGCTGAGAGCCTGGGTTGGCACAAAGCTGATGTCTATTCTTAGCTCGAAAGTCTCCAGACAGTTTGTAGGGGTAGCTGAGGTAGGCCCAGAGGGGGGACCCCCCCAATAAAACAGTCCAAAAGAGTTCTTCCCCTGCACGTTAGGGGCAGAGGGTCTTCTGTGTAGTAAATAACTATGGTTTCTTTCTGTGGTAAGTACTTTTCCTATATTTTCTCACTGTATTGTCTCATTTAGTCACCGCAATTGTTTCGGTGTGTTGGGTGTTACCTCCAGCGTATAAACAAGACGAAGAACTCGGAGAGGCAAGTAACTTGCTAAAGGTCACAGGACGAGCAAGGCACAGAGGCGAGATGCAGACTGAGGACCATTGACTTCAACTCCCCTCTTAACAACTATTTCAGCATCATTCCTCAAAAAGCATCTCCCAGAATGCTCATGCACACACAGGGTGGAGGCCGGAAGTCAGACCCATCCAGGTGCAGATCCAACTGAACACCTGCACAGCTTTTGGCAGGTTGCTTGGGAGAGGAAAAAAAAAACTCTGCCTCCGTTTCCTTTTCTGTAGTTTACGGGGAGGCGTGAAGGAGATCATGGCTATAAGGAGCTTCGTACAGAGCCTAGCACCTGCGATGCTCATGTTAAATGTTTGCCACCCAGACTCTGTTCCCCTTACAGACACACAATGCACGTTTGCATATTAAATACTCCATGGAGGCTGGGCGTGTGTTCGGTTTTGAGTCCCCAGTGCCCTGGAGGAGGCATGCATCAACTGTGTGCTGCGTGAATGCACCGCTGCCCTCCCCACGGGGTTCCCTTGGTCTACTCTGACAACCGGCCTCCCTTCAAGTTGCAGCACCCAGCAATAGAACCTGGCACCTTCCCTGGCAGCCCACCTGATTTCAGGCCAGGCTCCACCAGGCCTGAGACGGACCTAGAGCCAGTCTCCCCTGGCCCCTTCTGCACCCCACGTGCCATCACCCAGCCCTGCTCATTCCAAGCTCTCAGTGAGTTAAGAAGGTTAAAGTGTTTAGAATAGCACCTGACCATGTTCATTCTAATCATGCCCCTAAAGTATCATTCACCCCTGCTCCCTTCGTCATTGCCCATGTGTTCGTTCAAGCCTGAGACTGTGAGTTTCTTGTCCTGCCCTCCCAGCACCCCACCTCCCAACTTGGTTCTACTGTAGACTGAAGAGCTTACCTACGCACCGTCTACTAGCTATAGAACCACATATTTCTTAATGTCTGTAGGAATGGATGTCATTACTGGAGTTGGGATGCTGTATATCTCTGAGTCTGTTCCTGTGCCTGAAGAGAGTTACTGCTGGGCTCTCTCTTCCTTGGAAGGACTGCAAGAGACCACAGGCACGGGGACCTGCCCCGGCCTAGCATGGGGCAGGTGCCCACTGGCAGCAGCCTCGGCTGGGTCTCCAGCACTGGTGCCAGATGGGGACTCTGGTGCCTGGGCCCAGACTTGGTGGCAGTCATTCTTTCTGCCTCATTCCCCCACATGTCAGCCAGGTTCACATGACATCAGCGTGTGCTTGTTAATGGGTCACTTTGAAATGACTCTCACGCTTCTCCTGGCAAACCGCAAGCCCCCTGCAGATTGATTCCTGTTTCCTGGCCATGCGGCAGGAAGCCTGGACACTTGGTAAAGGTGAGGCTGGCCTGTGGGGGACCCAGAATTGGCTCTGATTCTGAGCTTTCAAAGAGACAGAGAACTGGAATCTTGACAGAGGCTCCCATCAGCAAAGGGGGACCTCAGAGCCAATTCTCAGGCCAGGGTGGAGGCCGGTGTATAATAAATCATCAGGGCAAAGCGAGTAGTTTGTAAAAATCTTCCATGCGAGTCTCCTTTGCTTTTTCAGGTGAGACTCACTCGTTCAAGAGCTGGGAGCCAGACATGCAGAAGCCATTGTCTGTGCCTCCTAGGGTCTCTGGGAAGTGTGGCCTGGCTCCTGGGGGAGCCACCCTGCAGGGCAGTGGAGGTCAGACAAAAGTGCCCTGCTCGGGAAAGCCCCAGTCCAGCACTGCCAATTCCTAGCCAATGACTTCAGACAAGATATTTCACCTCCCAGAGCCTCAGTGTGTTCAGCTGTGACTTGGGGATAACACTGCCCTCCTATTGGAGTTGATGTAAGGCCCAGATGAATGCAAGACAATGGATGTAAAATCATAACAGTAGTTGTCATAATGATGGCTAATGTCTTCTGTCTGTTTACTATATATCAGGCAAGGTTCTACACGGCCATGAGCAGATACCCCTCGTCCAAGGTAAGGAGCAGCAGCTGTGCTTTGCTGGAGCAGCTGTGAAGAGATACCCCACATTTAAAGTAAGAGAAACCCAAGTAAGATGGTAGGTGTTGCGAGAGGGCATCAGAGGGCAGATGCACTGAAACTAGCCAATCTGATCACATGACCACAGCCTTGTCTAACTCAGTGAAACTAGGCCATGCCGTGTGGGGCCACCCAAGACGGGCGGGTCATGGTGGAGAGGTCTGACAGAATGTGGTCCACTGGAGAAGGGA
>SJXQ01011906.1:0-59206 GCA_006408695.1 Aepyceros melampus
GACACCACTGAAGTGACTTAGCAGGAGCATCAGTTCAGTTCAGTCGCTCAGTTGTGTCCAACTCTTTGCGACCCCATGAATTGCAGCACGCCAGGCCTCCCTGTCCATCACCAACTCCCAGAGTTCACTCAGATTAACGTCCATCGAGGCAGTGATGCCATCCTGCCATATCATCCTCTGTCATCCTCTTCTCCTCCTGCCCCCAGCATCAAAGTCTCTTCAGTGAGTCAACTGTTCGCATGAGGTGGCCAAAGTACTAGAGTTTCAGCTGTAGCATCATTCCTTCCAAAAAAAATCCCAGGGCTGATCTCCTTCAGAATGGACTAGTTGGATCTCCTTGCAGTCCAAGGGACTCTCAAGAGTCTTCTCCAACACCACAGTTCAAAAGCATCAATTCTTCGGCACTCAGCCTTCTTTACAGTCCAACTCTCACATCCATACATGACCACAGGAAAAACCATAGCCTTGACTAGATGGACCTTAGTCAGCAAAGTAACATCTCTGCTTTTGAATATGCTGTCTAGGTTGTTCATAACTTTTCTTCCAAGGAGTAAGCGTCTTTTAATGCCATGGCTGCAGTCACCATCTGCAGTGATTTTGGAGACCCCAAAAATAAAGTCTGACACTGTTTCCCCATCTATTTCCCATGAAGTGATAGGACTGGATGCCATGATCTTCGTTTTCTGAATGTTGAGCTTTAAGCCAACTTTTTCACTCTCCTCTTTCACTCTCATCAAGAGGCTTTTTAGTTCCTCTTCACTGTCTGCCATAACGGTGGTGTCATTTGCATATCTGAGGTGACTGATATTTCTCCTGGCAATCTTGATTCCAGCTTGTGTTTCTTCCAGTCCAGCGTTTCTCATGATGTACTCTGCATAGAAGTTAAATAAGCAGGGTAGTAGACATTATAATCCTAGTCATTCTATCTTCAGACCAGAAACCTGTAGTTTTCGATTTCTATTTTTACCCTTTCCAGATATTTTTTCTCCCTCTAGTTATGTACCTTTTTTACAGAGGACTTCCTTCTTTCAATTTCCAGTAAGTGATGTCTGAGTGAAGTCGCTCAGTCGTGTCCGACTCTTTGCGACCGCATGGACTCTAGCCCACCAAGCTCCTCTGTCCATGGGATTCTCCAGGCAAGAATACTGGAATGGGTTGCCATTTCCTTCTCCAGGGGATCTTCCCGACCCAGGGATCGAACCCAGGTCTCCCACATTGCAGGCAGACGCTTTAACCTCTGCACCACCAGGGAAGCCCAAGTGACGTCTAGGAAGGCTTAAGAACGTCTGCCAAGTGGTGTTTCATGACTGAAACACTTAACATCAATGTTTTATGTGACATTTCTTCATTCTACTCTAATTTGTCCATGGTTTACAAAACATTCTCATTTCACAGTTTTATTTTTTTAATGTATTTTTCAGACTACCTTTTTATTTTAGCTTTTAACCTTTATAATAAATGAAGCTTCCAATTATAGCATGACTAAACTAAATCCACAGATTAAAATTGTTTACCAAAATGTATGATCTACTTTGGCCAATTCACCTATCTCCTACATAAATTTCTTTATTAAAGTATAACCAGATGATTGGAAGTTTCTTGACAAAAAGAAAAAAAGTAGAACTTAATTAGAAAAGTAGAACTTAATTAGAAAAAGTAGAACTTAATTAGGAAAAAAGTAGAACTTAATTGTAGTTTTTAGGGAAAGAATGTAATTTTCCTTTTTCCATTTTTTTCCTGTAGTAGAAACATGTGATTTTTAGATGACACTAAACTATTAAAAAGAACAACCTCTGGAAAATTCACTTTTTTTTTTTTCCTTTCCTCCACTTTGGATTGCCATTCAAAAGTGATTCTGGCTACAGGTTTCAACTCTACTGATGTAAGGTTTTGTTTGGGTCTCTCTTATGTATAATAAGGTAAGGCATGAGAAACAGTAGTGGTAGCCAGCCCTTTTGGCCACAAAATAAATCTTATTCTTTAAGAAGGTTATCAAAATGACAATTGACAGTTTATCATCATTCTTGTGTCCCCCATGTCTTATTTAACATTTGGTTAAAAACACAGAAAGAAGGAAACAATTTGCTGTTGTTGTAGTGGTTCGGTTGCTAAGTGCTATCCAGCTCTGCAACTCCATTGACTGTAGCCCATCAGGCTCCTTTGTCCATGGTGATTTGCAGATAAGAATACTGGAGTGGGTTGCCACTTTCTTCTCCAGGGGATCTTCCAGGACCAGGGATCAAATGCATACATCCTGCATTGGTAAGCAGATTCTTCACTACTTAGCCACCAAGGAAGCTCAATACTTTGTACTGAATTTCTATAATTATTACAGTATCTTAGTGATATAATGGAATATTGAGAAGAACAAAAAGAAAGAAAAGGAGAACATTCTCCTTGGCTTTCATCCAATGCCCAGGTGCCCATTAAAAAGGATTCAAGATAGCTTTGATGATGACAGTTTGCTTTCAAACAAATATCCTCTGTACAAGTTAGAGAGTTATTTAAATAAACACAGAATGTAAGCTTTTCTTTACCCAGTATTTTATACAGCATTTTTTTTTTTGCCATTTATAAATTCAAAGTAAATCTTGTTTTCCTTCTCTTTCTACAAGTTCAGATATAACGTGAGTAAAATGGTTATAATGACAGTTGGCATTTCCAAAATCTCTCTCCAAAATTTCTCCATAAACAGTTACCATTTATGTTTCTATGAATAACTGTACATTAAAAGGAAGAAAACATAACTGAACTGAAATAACAATGTTTCATACAACACCAGTCTGCCTTATAAAACTTTTTTTTAATAAATGCTTTATCAAGGAAACTTTGTTATTGCATGACCAATGTAGTTCATCCAATATGATAATTATATTGACTATACAATAAAACTAAGCACTCTAGATAGAATAGAAAAGATGTATTGTTAAATTTATTATATTACCATTCATCATTCTTATATCTGGGGATGTACTTGACTACCTGCAGAAGAATAAAAGATAATTAAGATAAAGGGTTTTGAAATAAGCCTGCCTGCATAGCAATCCAATTTCTAAACATATCTAGCTGTATAACACTGGTTGATCTGTTCAAACTCCTCAGTTCTCAGATATTTAATCTATAAATTGGAAGGAACAACATTACTTACCGAGTTATTGTAAAAAAAAATCAACTAGACAATTAAGTTGAAGTCAGATACAAAATAAGTACTTAGCAATCTTTGCCATTATTTTAAATATCAGCTTGGAGGATAAGGGATCACAAATTATTCATTTTTCCTGGATTAAAAGTGGTTCTACAGAAACTAATCTCGGATTTCCCTGGCAGTCCAGTCATGAAGACTCTATGCCTCCACAGCAGAGGGCCCAAGTTTGATCCCTGGTCAGGGAAATAAGGTCTCACATGCCACATGCTATGAAAAAATAAATAAATAAGTAGTGCTAGAAACAAGACAAAATTAGATCACTTGAAAATTAATATCCACACATTGTTTTGATAAACCACAAACTGAATTATCATTTAGTGCTGCCATGCTAAGTCAAATAACTGAATCATTTGGCTTCCAGACAGGCAGACAGGTATACAGTTGTTATACCAGGAAAATCAGTTCCTACTTATCCAACTATAGTAGAATTTTAAATTTCAAACTAGTTTCAAAAGTAATGTTCTAATTAATGGAATGGTCATAATATTTGTAATAGGAGAAAACTGAAATAGTATTTCAGTGTACTAAAGACACTGAGGAACAAGAATGTCAAAAAAATCAGCATAGATTAGTAGCAAAGATAACTTGATAAGAGTCACATAATGAAGGTTCCTGAGAAGTGCAAGAGAGGCTGCACTGCCCAAAAAAAAATCGCAATAAAATTCATGTGACTGCTGTGCTAGAAATCAGTCTGAACCTCCATTCATAAGGTCTTCATATACATAGAAATGTGGCAGTGTATGTTTTGGAACACGTAAATAATTGAATTTAAATATGTTAGGCATTATTTTTAAATTTTTAAAATTATATTTAATTAAAATTGTACATTTGGTGGATAATTCATACTTGACGTACGTGTTGCTGCTGCTAAGTCGCTTCAGTCTTGTCCGATTCTGTGCAGCCTCAGAGACTCAGAGACAGCAGCCCACCAGTCTCCCTCATTCTCCAGGTAAGAAGAACACTGGAGTGGGTTGCCATTTCCTTCTCCAGTGCATGAAAGTGAAAAGTGAAAGTGAAGTCGTTCAGTCGTGTCCGACTCTTAGCGACCCCATGGACTACAGCCTACCAGGCTCCTCCATCCATGGGATTTTCCAGGCAAGAGTACTGTAGTGGGGTGCCATTGAACTTTGCACAAATAAAAAGAGATTTAGATTTCCGTAGTAGGGTCCTAGACTAGGTAACTACTGCATATGTAACAAATTTATTGCATTTTTGAGATAAAGAGGTTGGTAGAGTTCACTGGAACTTTATTTGGATAAAATGGGAAAATAGGAAGAATTGTTTCAATACACTAATACATCTACCTATAACAATCATTTTCATTACTCTATTTGAACAAGAAAATATTAAACTGATTATTGGAAATGTGATCATGTTTTGTGTATGTAATAATTCTAGTGGTTAAAAATTTTCCTCAAAATATTATTATAAATCATACAAAGTAAAGCAATGGTGTCAGTTGGACTCTTTATGGAAGAATCATGCAGATAAGACCTTAAGTGATATAGATTGATACTAACCAAATGAATTAATTTTAATTGCAATTTGCATAATTTGTAGATAGATAAACCATAAATAACAAATAAGAACAGAAATCCAGGCTGATTTAAGTTTGGAATCCATTTACATTCACTCTTGAATGAGCTATATGACTATATATGAATTACCTTAAAGTATTTTAACTTGGAAGAATTACAGCTGAATTTCAATCTTATTTTTGTCAACTTCTGGCTTCATCTTTGAATGAACTGTTTTTTGTTTTTTTTTTCTTAATCGCTATTTTCAATGAAATAGTGATATGTATAATGGAAATGTTTATTGAGAACTCTCTACTTCCAGATTCTATTAAAAAGCACATTTTTAGTACACGTTCTGTCACTTATTTTTTGTCCTCAAACTCCCACAAGCTAAGAGAGAAATTCAGAAATTTCCATCCCTGGCCCATTAAAGGAGTCAGAAAACTGAGCAGCAGTCAAATTACACATTTAGACAGAAGGAAAATGGGAACTGAAATCAGACAATTAAGTATTCAATGGAATCTGAAATTTTTTCTTTAATGTCTGGAAGGCCCATGGAAAAATAATGAGTTCTTAGAATTAATAAATTAAAAGCAATAAAATGAAAGAAGGAAGTACCATTACAAAATAGACTTAGGTCCCTTATTTTTACTAGTTTTAATTATTTATGATAATATTTCATAATATAGCAATTAATGTTCCATAGTAAAATATATAAAATTAATGACAGAATATCAGACTTCTAACTTACACAAAGCTATAAGTCTTTTAAGAGTAGAGTAAAAGGGTTTAACTTCTTGAGAGAGAGAATTTGGGTCTAGGAGATTGGTGAAATTAAAGTAATTGAGTTCAGTAATATTTTAACTAAAATATTACTTGTATTTATTAAGAATTTACTTAAAAATTTTTATGTAAAGAACTTAACATATATAAACATAATAATATGAGAGCTAATTTACAGTAGATGAAAGAAAGGCATCAGAAAACAGTATATAAGAAGTTACAAAGGAATTGTAAATGCAAATAGATCCAAGAAAATTAAGATTATAAGATTGCCTTTATACATTGCCCTTTATTTTCAGCTGGTTTAAAAGAATAAAAGCTAAAAATTTTATATAAATTTACTTGAAACAGAAGGTATATTTGTAGGTGGTATAGTAAATACAATGCCAAACATAACTTTGTTTTCCTCACTCATTCCCATTAACTGTATTATGAGTGGCATCAACTCATCTCTCCGCTGAAAATATCTTTATTATAGAATATTTATGAGATTAAATATGGAAAATCATCCAATGAATAGGTGATACAGAAGATACAAGATAAGTAGGTTAGAAATGAAGATAATTCCTCAATGGTGAGCAGATGATAGATGATAAAGGTTAAGAAAGAATCACAAACACAATGTATCAAATTGTTGAATGTTGTAAGAGAAATAACAAAATATATTGATAATATTAACTAGGAAAGAATAGCAGATAACCATAATGTTAAAATGGTTTCATGCTTTGGAGAAAGCTTTGCAGTACAATCTGAGCTAAAATAAAATGTTGCATCACCTCCTAGGGCATTCTTTTGGAGCTTCTAGGAAAATAATTAAGAAAACTCTGGAAGGATGTTACATGTAATTTAAGTGGTAGAGGAATGGTACTGCGAAAGTGGAGGAATGGGATTTATTGGAACTAATTTCACAAACTCACAGTGAATTGAAGTCTCCAGATGGCACAGTGCAACAGAATAAGAATTAGAGAAATAGTGTAAGGAAAGTAGAGGCAAAAACAAATGCATATCTTATAAGAGGATGCTAAATAAAGGACTTCCATTTTAAAGTTGTAGCCTAAGATGACAGGAGTGGCATGGCCTAACATTGGAAATGTCTATCATGAAAAGAAGACATTTCAGATCATGTTGTAAAGGCCCTTTGAATATAGTAGTCATTAGTTTGATGAACTTGGGCAGCATGTTTTCAGAAGAAGAAGCACCAGAGGCAGAGGAATTATGAATGATTGTCTTGTTAATGGGTGTTCAGAGCATTGAATTAAACAATAAGTAAATGCTTTATGAATCAGAACAAAAATGAGTTTTTTCCAGAAGGAAGGATCAGCGGAAAGAGCAGGAGTTCTATAGTCAGACAGTGAGGGCTCTGGGTACTCAACCTCCACATATCATTAAAATACCTGCAATTTTAGGAAGGTTACTTAATATTTCTGTAGTTCAGTTATTTCGTTCTAAAATGTGAACAAAAATTCATGTGTTTCTGAGACAACTAATGAGCTAGCAATAACAAAACACAATAGGTTCTCTCTAAGCGTGAATTCTTTCACTTTGTGCCTTGGTCCTTTTTTACATTTCTTGTGATACTCCATATGTCCCTTCTTCCTGAGAAAAATATCTCTTGCCTTTTTCATTCTGTCAGTATGATCAACTCCTACTCTGTATCTTTTTTTAAATAACAGCCTTTGAGGTGGGGGGGGGACACTTAAACATTTTTTGAGGATAGTTTTGTTTTATTCGGCTTATTTTTTATTGAATTAAAGTTATTACAATATTAATTTTAGATTAATTAATATTAATTTCATCACTGAACCATAACAATGATTCAATACTTTTGCAGATTATACTTCTTTGAAATTTAATAAAAATTTTAAAAATGCCTGTATTTCCCTGTGCTACACAAGTAGTTCAGCACATGTTGAGTGATCTGACAAATAAGTTATGCTTGAGAAAAAGTCATACTTAATAGTGTTAAAACTATTGTTACTTGTTCTAATAAATATTTAAAATCATATCATGACCAAATTAATCTCAAACTTTTAAGACAACCAAAAACTCATCAGTTTTGTGAATAAGAATAAACATTTACTACTACTTAACCAGTTATGTACCCATTTTAAACTCATCTTCAAGAAAAATATATTTTTGTACTAAATAATTTATATATTATTGTAAGTAGGAAAAATAGAATTCCCCTTGTAGAGACTAACTGAAATGAATAAAGCAGTTAATCTAGAAAACAATGAGTATCATTATTGAGTGAAAAAAATGAGTATATAAGAATACATCCAGCAATATACTTTACATGTAGAAAATATTCCAGTTTCACCAAAGGAATCACTTCACTAAGAACTGCATTTTATTTATTCAGTGGTATGCCAGAACCCTGATGATTGGGGATACTTGACTGAACTGAACTGCATTTGCCTAGTTACAAACAGCATGTGCAAATGACAAGACACCTTTATTTGTTTTAGCTTATGTTAGCACAGTGTTTGTAAACATTGTATGAGGACAAGTTGTGTTTAAGTGTAAGATTTGGGGTGAATTTTTATGTGCCTCCTGAGGCTCTATCTTTGTCCAAACTGTAATGAAAAGGGGACAGTTTCAATATCTATATTTTAAGCCCACAATTTCTCAGTGGTAAATTAAAGGAAACTGATGAATGAATGTCTCTAAAATCTGTTTGAGGAACAAAGTTTTCTCAGCAAGAAGCAAGAAATGTAGAAATCTTTTATTTCATGAAAGCAGTCCCATTATATGAATATGGTCTTGCTGTTCCAGCATTATGATAAATGTTTTCCTTGGAATTTCTGGACAATTTTTGGAATTACATTTTCAGTAGAAAACAGTAGATGTAATGTTACTGTTAAGCAAACATGCCATGTGTATTCCCCCATTTCATAACCTTTATTCTTGTTGGGCTTCAATCATGTTTCTAATTTGGAGCAAATAGAAAGCAAATATGTCACTGTCTGGAAGGGACAGATACAAACTGTGACATCTTTTCTACTCTTCTCTGTTAATGCTTATACAATGTATGTTGGTTATTGGGCCTTATAAAACAAAGAGACCCTCGGCTGTCTAAATCACTGAATGGAGATCTCTGACCAGATCTTAACTATTTTCTTCCGGAAGAAGTAATTATGTTTTAAGTCAATTTTAAATTTTTTTTAATTGTAGCATCTCAATTTACCCTATATCTAAGGATAACCGTATATCTAGGTGGATAGGAATAATGAAAGATGGGGTCATATAACAAATAATTTGCACTTCCTTGGCTGCTTAGATGGTAAAGAATCCACCTGCAATGCAGGAGACCTGGGTTCAGTCCCTGGGTTGGGAATATCCCTAGAGAAGGGCATGCCAACCCATTCCAGTATTCTGTCCTGGATTATTCCATGGACAGTATAGTCGCTGGGGTCACAAAGAGTCGAACAAGACTGAGAGACTTCACTTTCACTTTTCACCAATTGGTTTGTGGAGCCGTTTCATGAAAGTTTGTCATCAGAATTTAATTCCCATACTATTTTTTCTTTCTTCTTGAAGTGATCATAAAGTTAGTAAGAGATATATAGCTGTATTTGTCATCTTGTGGATACTAATGATTCAAGAAAGCTGAGATAACTGTTAAAGTGGTCCCAGGGAACTTGGCAAGAGATTAAAAAGGAGGAATATTAAAAGCTTTGGATTTATTAAAAGAAACACATTTTTAACCCATACACAAATTAAAAGAAGGAATGGATGAAGATACATACATACTGTAGTATAAGGCCCAAAATTTAAAGTGTTACTTTGAAATCTTTGAGCCCCAAAGGACCCCCAAGACCTAATCATGAGTTTCCATATTCTTACAAGATGTAAGCCTGTCTCTCTTAGCACCTGCTGGTTCACCACTGTGGCTGTGTTTGCTGTACTTCCTTAAGGCTATGGATGTATGTGACGGATAAACCGTGGTCAATCTCATCTGTCCAGTGTAGGGTGTTGTGTATTTGGACATCTCCTACTACTTAGAGTAGGAAATTCCTCCTATATCAACATGGTGTGTCAGAATACACACACACACACACACACACACACATTGGATTAAGCTTTTACAGAATTCAACTAACATCTTTTAACAAGTGACAGGTATCAAACCTAGGAATTGAAAAGAAAAAATAAAAAACAAAATGGAAGAGATATATGTTATAAGAAATGTAAACAGATTTAAATAAAAGTAAACAGAAAAAAATGCCTAGCATCTTTTAGAAAGATGGGAATATGACTGATTTTAGTAAGTATAAAATTATTTTGGAAAAAATTTTTCATGATATTCTCAGCAGTAGTTAAAAATGAGAGGCAAAATGAAATATGAGATATATTCATAGTTGACGAGTATTGAAATAGTTGTAATAGGGCATTCAAGAATTAAAAAAAAAACTCTTAAACTTACATTTAGCACATGGTAACAAACATTTTGAAATATGTCATCAATCAGAATCATAGATAACAGAAAAATTTAAATACAGGGAGCAACTATCATTAAGTAATCTACAACCTGCCTTTTGTATTTAAAAAGATAAACACTACCTCACTATACATTTTGCATAGTTTTTTTTAATGTAATCTCAAACATATTTTTTTTTTTTTCATAATATCCAATGTGAGTTTTTATCATGAACTCTCTATTAAATATAATTCCACATAGTAATAGAATTGAGTATACTTACACAGGTAAGACTAATTAATTCTGAAGTTGTAAAGGATGTAAAGTTATGATAATGTCTACAACCAATAAATAATATAGAAAAGAAAAATACTTATTTTTAAATGTGAGGACAATATCATAATGAATCATTACAGTTTTCATATGCATTGCTACAAGAGATTAAATCAATGCCATTCATTTGATCCAGCTGATTGTTTGAGATTCTCAATACAACTTCTGTCTGGGAAATAGATTAAATTAATCCTTAAGTAATTTTTGTAGTTGCTATACTTATTTCAGCATACTTAAATCATTCTAAGGTTATAATTTACGTATTCAACTCTTTTGTGCTACCAACACAGAAATTATAAATGAGCAATATTTATTTATGAGCAATATTAAAAAGTGAGCTTATGTCATGTCTCTATCTGAAAATTAGTGAATTAATTCAACCTTTTGGTTTATATGTAGTTGTATGGTAATAAAAGAATGGTAAAGTTTAAAAAGTAAAATAAGTAAGTAGGAGGCATGTTTTAACCAGATGATGGATTGGCATGTTGCCACTGATGCCTCTGTACTATTCCTAAATTCAAATATTTAAAATATATGACTATCTATCACTTCAGAATGGCAAGAATCATCTTAAATATAGAAGATTCTAGGAAATAGAATTGCACTAGGATTTATCAATAGATGTACCATGGGAATTTGTGGTAGTATATTGAGGACACAGACTAATAAATTTCTGGTATCCCTGTAATACTCTGGAATTACATGGTGTATTATACTAATGAAATGTTAAAACTATATTCATCTATATTTGAAACAGTTCCAGTGTCTATAAGATGCTTGTGCACCATGTGCAAGTGCTTTTATGGGTAAGAAGGTTATAATGTGTGTTATGAGTTCTCACAGTAGTTTCTATAGGTATTTATAAAGAGACTACAGTTCTTGTGATGTCGTTTACTTAATGACCTTTGGTTAAATTTTTAAAAAGTTCAGTTCAATTCAGTTCAGTCGGTCAGTCGTGTCCGACTCTTTGCGACCCCATGAATCGCAGCACGCCAGGCCTCCCTGTCCATCACCAACTCCCGGAGTTCGCTCAGACTCACGTCCATCGAGTCAGTGATGCCATCCAGCCATCTCATCCTCTGTCGTCCCCTTCTCCTCCTGCTCCCAATCCCTCCCAGCATCAGAGTCTTTTCCAATGAATGCACTCTTCCCATGAGGTGGCCAAAATACTGAAGTTTCAGCTTTAGCATCAGTCCCTCCAAAGAAATCCCAAGGCTGATCTCCTTTAGGATGGACTCGTTGGATCTCCTTGCAGTCCAAGGGACTCTCAAGAGTCCTCCAACACCACAGCTCAAAAGCATCAATTCTTCGGCGCTCAGCCTTCTTCACAGTCCAACTCTCACATCCATACATGACTACTGGAAAAACCATAGCCTTGACTAGACGGACCTTAGTTGGCAAAGTAATGTCTCTGCTTTTGAATATGCTATCTAGGTTGGTCATAACTTTTCTTCCAAGGAGTAAGCATCTTTTAATTTCATGGCTGCAATCACCATCTGCAGTGATTTTGGAGCCCCCCAAAATAAAGTCTGACACTGTTTCCAATGTTTCCTCATCTATTTCCCATGAAGTGATGGGACCAGATGCCATGATCTTCATTTTCTGAATGTTGAGCTTTAAGCCAATTTTTTAACTCTCCACTTTCACTTTCATCAAGAGGCTTTTTAGTCCCTCTTCACTTTGTGTCATAAGGGTGGATTTAAATATATTTGTAATATGTTTCTATTTTTCTCTGCATTAATGTCTTATTTTTTAAGGAAATCTAATTCTTTAAATTGTGTTGCATAGATATCTAAGACTAATTCCCCTCATTGCGAATTCCTCCTCTGATATTTTATAAAATATCATTTTAAATATATTTAATATTTTTGCCCAATAAACAAAATAAATAATGACTTTTTTGTTTTCTGGTTTTCACTTTTACATTTGTCTGCTAACTTTCCTCAACATTTATGTTTTCAATATTTTCTGAAGACCTTAAGAAAGTCTTGCAATAAGAGAAGATTGACATTTTGCTTTGAGATACAATATGAAACATTTTCTTGAGTTTATGTGTAAGATTGAAGGTGGGAGGAGAAGGGACAATAGAGGATGAGATGGTTGGATGACATCACCTACTCAAAGGACATGAGTTTGAGTAAACTCTGGGAGTTGGTGATGGACAGGGAGGCCAAGTGTGCTGTATAGTTCATGGGATTGCAAAGAGTTGGACCAGTCGGACACGAGTGAGCGATTGAACTGAAGAATCAAACTGAACTGATGTGTATTTTTACATTTATTTTGGTTGACTGTTTGGTTTACTGTTCGTTGTTCTAGTTGTTGTTGTTTAGTCACTAAGTCATGTCTGACTCTTTTGCAATCCAGTGGACTATAGTCTGCCAGGTTCCTCTGTCCATAAGATTTTCCAGGCAAGAATACTGAACTGGTATTGCCGTTTTCTCTTCCAGGGGATCTTCCTGACCCAAGGATTGAATCTATGTCTCCTACACTGGCAGGCAGATTGTTTACCATTGAGCCACCAAGGAAGCCCTCATTGTTGTAATAGTTAACTTCTAAAACCTAAAGTTAACATTTAAATGTTATCTTTCAATCCTTTATTTCTTTGGACAATATCCATCAACTCTTACATGAGCACAATTAGGATATTTCCTTTTAAATTTTCTTCCTATTTCTTTCCTCTGCAAAAATAAAGATTTAGTTATAGTGACTATTGTTATTTTACTTTTTCTGAGTTGATTTATACTATAGGGAAATTACCTTAATTGAATTATACACAGTTTTGGGGTCACTTTCTTTCCTTAAGGCCTCTTTGGTTTTTAAGGCATTGCTGAGAAAAAACCTAGAATTAGCCTAAATTCTTCTTATTATATCTTGACTTCTTCATAATAATTTATGGCATTTCTCATTATCTTTAAATTCCAAGAGTTTTATACATCTGTGTCTCTTTTGCTGTCTCACTAGAGGTTTATCATTACCATCTTTCTAAATTCCATATATATGTGTAAGTATACTGTATTGGTGTTTTTCTTTCTGGCTTACTTCACTCTGTATAATCGGCTCCAGCTTCATCCACCTCATTAGAACTGATTGAAATGTATTCTTTTTAATGGCTGAGTAATACTCCATTGTGTATATGTACCACAGCTTTCTTAGCCATTCATCTGCTGATGGACATCTAGGTTGCTTCCATGTCCTGGCTATTATAAATAGTGCTGCGATGAACATTGTGGTACATGTGTCTCTTTCAATTCTGGTTTCCTCGGTGTGTATGCCCAGCATGTAGGATTGCTGGGTCATAAGGCAGTTCTATTTGCAATTTTTTAAGGAATCTCCACACTGTTCTCCATAGTGGCTGTACTAATTTGCATTGCTTGGGACTGATGCATGGGGATAATCCAGAGAGATGGTGTGGGGGTCGGGATTGGGAGTTCATGTACACTCGTGGCTGATTCATGTCAATGTATAGCAAAACGAATACAGTATTGTAAAGCAAAACAAACTAAACAATAAAAAATAATTTAAAAAAATTCCAAGAGTTTTTAAGACAACGTCTGTGTGATAATTATTTACTTTCAAATTTTTATTCTCCTAAACTCTCTTGTTTTCAATCTTTTCTGAGGCACTTCAAAGGACCCAGATAAATCCAATTCCTATTGGCTATCAAAGGAATGTTTTAATCAACAATTAGTTTTGCAAATGGGACTTTAGTGTACAAAAGGCTTGCCTGGTGGCTCAAAGGGTAATGAATCTGCCTGTGATACAGGAGACCCAAGTTCATTCCATAGGTCAGGAAGAGCCCCTAGAGAAGGAAATGGCAACCCACTCAGTATTCTTGCCTAGAGAATTCTATGGACAGAGGAGGCTGGCAAGCTATAGTCTATGGGATCACAAACAGTTGGATGCAACTGAGAGACTAACTATTTTCATACTTCTTCAAACATCATAATGATATGAAAAACGAACAGTTATTCCTTGGTCATTTGTAATTTACAAGGAAACCAATTCATTATCTAAAAAAAAAAAAAAAAAGATAAACAATTAGAAAGAATGATCCATTTTTACTGCCTCTCCTGTACAGTAACAGAGTAGTTGAAGAGAGAAAGTTTCTCTTCCTAGAAGTACTCCAGCTCCTAACTGAAGAAAGACTTTTGTACCACATAATGAATTAATTAATCTAAGCAAGGATCATCAAAGGATTCTAAGAACACACACACAAGAATCATACATTTCACATCTTCTGATGGAAATATATAGCACCTTCTAGGACTCTAACAGGTTACAGTCCATGGGATCGAAATAGTAGGATATAACTTAGCAACTAAACCCTCAAACCACAGCCATGAAGCATTTTTCCCAAAATTTTAAACTCAATAGTCATTTTTCTGATTTTAGTGTCAATTTATAAGAGATACATCACAAGAAAAGTATATTAAGCCATAGATAGGAAGCAAATCCAAATCATGAGAAACTTTACAAGGAAAATTATCTGGCATTTCAAAAAAAAACAAAAACAAACAAACAAACCAAAAAAAACGACAAAAATTGCAAGGGGAAAAAAAGGAAAGGAGTGCAAGGGACTAAAACAGACTCTGAGACACAACTAATTCTAACATACAGAAAACAAGTAATAAAACAATTTGAGTAATTTGAATATTGGTGATATTAAGATACTGTTATTGCTGATTTGGGATATGATTAACAATAGCATTGAATCAAGTTTAAAAAGTAAAATCCTGGTCATTTATAAATACATAAAAGCCAATTTATTGATAAAATTATATAATTATCTTGAAATTTGCTTCAGAATATTATAAAAGGGCTTGGGCTGGTGGTAGAGGAAAAGGCATATTATTTATGAGTTTGCAAGTTTTGAAGTTTTGTAAAGGGCACATGAACTTACTTTGCTATTCTTTTTCCTTTTGTGGAAGTGTTTACAATTTTCTTAAAAAAAAAAAGCATAATTCCTCATTAACAAATTTACTCTTATTTTGAGAGTCAGAAGCACAACCAAGAAGAATGTGTTCTACATTTTCAAGAAACAATTTTTGGGTCCACATCTACAGCTGTGACTATGTGTTATAGAGTAGAATATGTAGTAATTATATACTGTAGAGTAGAACATGAAGTTAACTTAAATGAAATAAATGAGCAAAGTTGATATCTATCATTGCAAATTAAATGATTTTTCTGTTATGGGTAAATGCTTGTGTCCCAAATATTATTTTGACATCTTACTGAAAAATTTTCAAGGGTAATTGATAAGGATAATCTATATATGTTATAAACATCTACTTACAATACCTATATGTAAGAAAGGAAAAAAAGCATTTTAATATTTTAGGAAAGGGAAGGATTTTAATGAGATATCATTCATGCTACTAATCCTCACAGATCGTATACTTTATTTTCTCACTTAATTTACATTAGATACAAATAACTTGCCTTTCTAGGATGACTTTCTGTGAAAAATAAGTGATTCAATAAACTCTTCTGATTACTTCTTATAGATTTTATTATGATTTTTGGATACATTTAAATTTGTCTTTTGTTTATATAAAATGTAATTGTATCCTTTGAAATGTGCCTTCTGTGACTTGTAATAAATTTAAAAAATAAACAATTTCTTATTTACCCAAGCATGTCATAATATTGAAAGAACAAGATATTCTCAAAAGTCTTCTTTAGACAACAAAAACAAAATGCCTGAAATAATAATAAATGAGCGCTGAATTATCCCCTTATGTAGCATATAATAATCTAAGAAAAAATTAACATGTATTTCTTAATTCCTAGTGAACACTATATTAATCTGATAATAAGTTCTTAGCTAATCCATTGACGTGCTTGAGGTCCTTTAATGGACCTGAGCCTGGTGGTCTGGAGTCAACGGTAAGAAAGTGAAGAAAAGAAAGAGGCTGATATTTCTTGGTTTATACAGAAAGCCAATAAAGCCCCTGGCACGGGGCTTGCTCTGTTCATGGAGGCCTCAGGTTCCCTCTCCATGGGGTGAAGGTGAAGAGTGCCTCTCAAGAGGGTCTTAGAAGCCTGGGCAGGAAGGTGAACACATAGGGCCTCTGTGCTCCAAAGAAATAGCCTGAGAGAGAAAGAGAAAGAAAGAGAAAGAAAGACATGGGGACCAGAGCTCTGATGGAGTAAAGGTGTTTTAATCAACATGGTGTGGGCATATATACTGTAGTTATTTTCAGCACAGATAAAGATTAAAATTCCAGACTTACAAAACATAGGCGATCCATATTAAAAAGAGAGAGAGTTGTAAGCAATCACTGAGAGAGAGAGTTGTAAGCAATCACTTTTACCATATGGTTCACAAAAAGGAAGAGGGTAATTATCACTGTATAGAAAAACTAATAAAGGAAATGCCTGGATTCCTGAGTCTGGGAGAGGCTTGCCTCTCCTCTTAATTCCTGAATATTCAGGAATTAATAAGGAACAGAGAATTCCTGACAGATCCAAAACAGCACACAGGGAGCCTCCTGTTAAAAGCTTCCTGACATTTGTGGAGGTCATACTGATATTAAAATAATTTTATTGTGACCCTCTTATGTAAGAAGAACTCGTCATTATTACATGGCATTAAAAGATCTTAGTAGTGTTACATGATGATAAAATAACAGATTAAATAATGATGAGAATTTGAATAGGAGATCAAAATACACAAAACAAATGCAAATTTCCAAGATGTAAATTTCTGACACTATGATTATTTTAATCCTCAGTACTCATGTTATTATTTTTAAATTAATGACCATTTACTTATGTGGGCTATGTGTGTGTATCTGTTTTTACAGTGGGAGAGAGAAGAAAGAGAAAGAACGAAGAGTGGAAGTGAAAATAGGTTGGTGGGTAATTTAGGAGCTTTCTTATATTTCAATATCAATCAGCTATTACATGTAATTATTTTTTAAGATATGCCATGGAATTCTGTTTTCAAGAGGAATCAAACTGTCAAATGTTTCAGAGAGCTATTTTAATTATCTAGGTAATTATTTCTTTATCAGTTCTCTATGACTGCTACAGGCAAAAAGGGTCTCTTTTTTATTTATAGACAGAATCAATTCTTCAGAAGTTATCTTTGAGGCAAGCTTCAATAAATAGTTCTCAAAATAAATACTAAAGTTTGTCCAAACTAAATTTATATAAAGCTTTTGCAGCATCATGTTCTGTGTACTTTTAAAAAAAATCATTGTTACATAATATTTTGAATGTGTATTTTAGAAATTTCAGGCAAAAAATAAAAAAAGAGAAACTTTTATTTTCTTTAAGCATGCCTTCATGATTGGGTTTGATTTTTCAGTGATCACTCTTTGTCAAATTTAATCCAACACAGCACAGAACTGAAAGAGAATGCAACAAGACAAAGTAACTTCTCTACAGAGGACAAAAGTTTTCAACTGAAAGAGTAACATTCATGTATAAAAATACTTATATGACTCAAGGAAGTACTGAGAATCCAATAATACAAGATGATACTGCTTGTCTTGGTGAATCTAATCATTGTCTTACATTAATCTAACTAAAAGGGTCACATTTTAGGTGGCATTTATGTTATTATCTTTTGGACATTGTCTCTTGGACAATAACTTAAGTCAGAACCCATTGTCTTCAATCATCGTGTACCTATTTTTCATTTTTATACATTTTTTTCTGGTATTTTGAGAAAATAAAATTGCGAAGAGGAAAGTAAATATCTTCAGCACACTGGAAATGGTTTGAACATAAGATGCATTTCCATTTTCCTTGCCTATGCCAGAAGCAGCAATGAGCAAAACCTTTATAGGATAAATCACATGAGCAATCCCTGGTGTGGAGATGGTAACAGTTTTTCACTTCAGATTGTCAGTGTGTTTGCTTTTGGGAATGCAGTAAAAAGATCAAGTTACCTAAGCTCCCCAGTGTGCTGCACTGAAATAAGTGCATTCCCTTGAGCAAGCAAAATATTTGTCTTGATATCAGCCTTGTTGGGCTTCTTATTTAAGTGGGTAAATTCCAACTAGATACAACTGTATCATCTTTATTATTCTGAATGCAAATGCTCCCCAGAATGTTGAAAATAAATAGCTGTTATATGAAGATATT
The DNA here is from genome assembly GCA_006408695.1 of Aepyceros melampus. Taxonomy (NCBI): domain Eukaryota; kingdom Metazoa; phylum Chordata; class Mammalia; order Artiodactyla; family Bovidae; genus Aepyceros; species Aepyceros melampus. Next base: position 18,356 of record SJXQ01011906.1, read on the forward strand.
AAAACAGTAAACTAATAACATTCTTTTTAAAGCATCTATTTATATGTTTAAGCAAATTAATCAAAGTACAATAAAGTAAATAGGGTAGAAAAATGAACTACATGAAAAATAAGAGTGGTTGTGTATAAAGTACATAGAAATGGTCATTGAGATCTTTGATTAGCTTTTCCCAATTGCTTGGGTGGTTGAGCAGAGAAATTTGACTACTGATTGGGTTATCCAATCTGGTTGCTAGGATGACCTAATAGCTAGACCAATCATTTACAGTCCAGTTATTTTGATTACCTCTGTGACTCAAATTGCCCATTTCATAAATTTACCCAGTGCTCAGATCACAATTTGTAAGTGACTGAGATGATCAGTCACACAGAAATAATCAGAACACTAAATTTTAGAACAGAATTGGTGAATGAAATAAAGAAATGGGAAGAACTCATTCTAAAACTCTAAAAACTAACATAAGGAAGCATTCTCCTCATAATATAAATATCTCGTGTTGTTCTTATTTAAAATTTGAAGAAAATTTTTGAAATTTCTTTTAGCTGACCAAAATCAGATTATTGAGAGAAGTCAGGAAAAATCAGTTTCTTTCAGTGCATATCAATGAAAAGCACTGTGTTATTAATTATATTTGAATGGCATTATTTAACTGATTATAATTATACTACAAATTAAGCATTGGTTTAATTGAAATGTGCCAAAGGAAACATTTTGCAAATTTTTTAAAAATCTGGTTAGTGCTAAACTTCAATTGTCATGAAATATAAAATACCTCACTAAATATTGTAAGTACCATCACTTCTCTTTGTTCCCAGCAGCTTAAGAATTTAAAATATTTTATTTATTTATTTTTTTTCAAAATGACATTGAGGGCAAGAAGGGTATTGTCCATAAAGACTGATCCTTATAAATTGTGCAGACACAAACCTACCTTGGATATGTTTTTATCAGCATTTTAAAAGTTCAGTTAATGCTATTTCCTTGTATGTGTTCTATTTAAATTTATAGATCTTCCTGCTCTTCCCCCACCTCCAATCCTGATTTTGGCAGCTTTTCTCCCATAGCAACAAACCTCTAGATACCAGCATTTTGCAAGATATACTAATACACTTTCCTTGGTCTTTCAGCTAGATGTTTTCTTGAGAGAATTTTTGCAAAATAATTTCACTGTAAATATCAAATATATTCACCTGGTAAGGCAATGTTAGAAGTGAAAAAAAAAAAAAAAGATCTTCTGTTGATAATTATATAGGGCTTTTATATCATTTAAGCTTTTGTGTTTAATGTTAGAAGGTAGATATTTTATTTATGTTGTTTTGCCCAAAAATCAGCGAAGAAATTGTGGCACAGAAAATAAGAAATCTCGGTTTTTGTTAAAAAAAAAAAAAAAAGCATTCTGTGCCATCTCCCTGGATTTTCTTCATCAATTTTTTGTGATCCAATGACAAGAGGATACTTGTGGTCTCAGACAAGCAGAAAATTCACTTTCCCAATATTTTTATCCTTTGCAGAGAACAGAAAACAACCTGCAGACCAAAATCCTACAATGAGCAAGCCCTTGGGGACCCTGGGAGAGAGAAATTGAAGTCTGGAAAGGACAGGAGTGGCTGCACAGACTCTGAGTTATTGGTTTTCTTTTATGAAATATTCTATGTCCACTGCCTTGACACACAGGTTGTTACTCAAAATTTCAGCTCATTTGGGTACTAGCTCAGTTTAGAGTTTAGACCTTTCTCTTAGAGCTTATACAGATATGCTTACAAATAATTAGTACAAATTTAAGTAAACTTTTGTTAGACCTCCCGGTCTTTGCCCAGGACCCGTCGTCGCCAAGATCACTGAGACTCGGACTCGATGCAATTAGCAAGAGGATTTATTAAGCCGACGCGCCGGGGTTCAATCTCTACCCGAGAAGATGGACCCCGAACAATTGTTACAGAGCAGTTTATAAGCAAAAAATCATAAACAGGTGCAGTTGAGATGGAGTGTTTTGATTGGTTTACAAACTGTGGCCTTCCGGGGATAGGTTCATTCGTTATTAGGCCTAAATAGCTAACTAACCTACAATTATGCTGCTTTAGTTGAATGGCCCGAGACAATCAACTTTTAGCTTGACTCCTGGGGGCTGTATTCTTAAGATGCGAGTATGGTTCCCCTCTGTGTTTTTCTTTCCTCTTAAGACAATAGCCCTGATTTAAGATTAACAAAGAGCCCGTGGGTGCAGGTCTGTTTCTTTAGAGCCCCTAATAAACTTTTAACCTTTCTCCTTGTTCCCTGGAATGCTCCCGAAGAAGTCAGAAGACACTGTTCTCATACCTATGTCCCTAGTGGCGCCTCTCATGGTAGACTGATTACAGGCTAGGGAACAAATCAGGGCTAGAAACAATTTTTACAACCTCAGGCTGCTCAGGCTGGTCTCCACACTTTCACTCTATAATCTTTATCGAATCTTCAAGCTCGATCCCTGAGTCAGGAAGATCCGCTGGAGGAGGGCACACAATTCACTCCAATCTTCTTTCCTGGAGAATCCCATGAACAGAGTAGCCTGGCGGGTTACAGTCCATAGGGTCACAAAGAGTCTGACACGACTGAAGCAACTTAGCACTTAACACTTCACTAAAGTGCTAATACAATTTGGATTCCTCAAGAAGCAAAATGTATCTAGAAATGCTCTCAGAAGCAATGCCTGAAGGATAAAAAAAAGGAAGCAAAAATGGACAGAAGGAAGTTAGGCTGCAATGTAGTCACAATGTCTCTGGTGACCTGCAGCCCTTCAGAGTTATACTCTGTGAAAGGACCAAGTCTATATACTCTCATAGAATTATTTTAAGTGGGCCACCTTAAGAAGAGAGAATGACCTTAGAAAGTGGCTTTGTGTGAAAGTGAAAGTGAAGTCGCTCAGTCGTGTCCGACTCTTTGCGACCCCATGGACTGTAGCCTACCAGGCTCCTGCCTCCATGGGATTCTCCAGGCAAGAGTACTGGAGTGGGTTGCCATTTCCTTATCCAGGGCATCTTCCTAACGCAGGGATCGAACCGGGTCTCCCACATTCCAGGCAGACGCTTTAACCTCTGAGCCACCAGGGAAGCTTCCCTGGTGGCTCAGAGGCTTTGTCTAGTCAAAGGAAATTTCCAGAGCACTACTGCTGAGGCTTATAGTCAAAACCATTCTCAGAGGCTAGGAAGATATTCCTTTAGACCTGAGAGGGCACGTGGGTTTAGCAAAATACCATTGTCTACAATAAAAATCCATGTCCACAAACACAAGTTCATTTATGCCTAACTGAAGATGAAACTGTTATAAGGCAGTAGAGGATACAAAGGAGTGTGCTATACAACATGTAGGGGTGGGTTGGGATTGTAGAGTAAATGAGAAAATATTGAATTGATTTAAATCCATTTCTAATCCATAAAACTTTGAAATGAACAGCTAATTCTTTTGAGAAGTGAAGGTAATTATCAAAAGTTTTGAAAATAAGCATTAAGATTTTAAGATTCAAGAAACTTCCATATTCCTGATTGGATAACAAAAAAGAAATTTTCAAGCATCAGCTGTAATAAAGATAGCTCTCAGTTATTTGGAGCACAGAGTTTGAGTTGTTTTGATGCAGGCACAGTGGTAGGTACTTTACATATGTTAATGTAGTGGTCACCATACATATTCTTAAAGATACAGAGCAATTAAAAAAAAAAAAAACTTGAAAAGAAAACCTTTGATGTTAAAAGTGGAAGCAAAGCAGCTAGCTGTCCAAAGAATTAAAAAGAGATTAGTAAATCAGTCTTCTCTTTCTTCAAGCCATCTAACAAGTATTTCTGGGTTTCCCCAGAGTTCCAAGGGAAGTTCTGTTAAATCTATCTAAAACATATTCAAAATGTATTTAAATTGCTCGTATGAAGAATATCATTGTCTCCCTTAGAATAAATATTTTTAGAAAGGCTTTCACTGCCTCCTTTTCTAATTCTTGACATTACAAAATTCACTTTCCATAACTTTGCAGGGGAATCCTTTAAAATATGAATTAGATATTATGATTTTTCCACCTAGTTTCACTATTATTATTCCATGACTTAAAGAATGAAGTATACTATATAATAAATGCTCAGTAAATAATTGTTGATGCCACTGACCCCCAAAGATGTCTTACAATATTAAATATGTCACCATATGATCCTGCAACATCACTCCTGGGTATATATCTGGAAAAAACTATAATTTGAAAAGATACATGCATGGCAATGTTCATCTTAGCACTAATTACAATAGCCAAAATATGGAAGCAACTTAAATGTCCAATGGTAGATGAAAGGATAATGAAGTCCTGGTACATATGTACAATAGAATATTTTCCAATCATAAAAAAAGAATGAAATAATGCCATTTGTAGCAGCATAGATAGACCTAAAGATGATCATACTAAGTGAAATAAGCACCAAAGAGAAAGACAAATATGACATGATGTCACATATGTGAAATCTAAAAAAAAAAGATACAATGAGTTTACTTATAAAAACAGAAATATACCCACAGACCTAGAAAATAAACCTATGGCTATGAAAGTGAAGTCGCTCAGTCGTGTCTGACTCTTTGCGATATGGACTGTAGTCTACCAGGCTTCTCTGTCCATGGGAATTGCCAGGTAAGAGCACTAGAGTGGGTTGTCATTTCCTTCTCCAGGGGATCTTCCTGACCCAGGGATCGAACCCAGGTCTCCTACATTGCAGGCAGGCGCTTTACCCTCTGAGCCACCAGTGAAGAGGAAGAGGTAAATTAGAAGTTTGGATTAATATATACACACTACTCTATAGAAAATAGGCAAACTAAAGGGCTTCTTGAATGTAGTTCAGTCGGTAAAGAATCTGCCTGCAGTGCAAGAAACCTGGGTTCGATCCCTGGGTTGGGAAGATACTCTGGAGAAAGAAATGGCAACCCACTCCAGTATTCTTGCCTGGGAAATCTCATGGACAGAAGAGCCTGGTGGGCTGCAGTCCATGGGGTTGCAAAGAATTGAGCATGACTGGGTGACTAACACTTAATTACTTACTTCTTGTGTAGCACAGGGAACTCACTATTTTGTAATAGTTATAAAGGAAAAGAATCTGAAAAAAATACTGTGCTGTACACCTGAAACTAACAAGACATTATAAATCAACTATATTTCAACAAAATGAAATTTAAAAATATAATTTCAAAAAAAATGTTGAATAAGAAGATATTGCTCTGCAGTGTCAAGTTATTTCAGTTGTGTCCAACTCTGTGTGACCCTATGAACTGTAGCTTGCCTGGCTCCTCTGGCCGTAGGATTATCCAGGCAAGAATACTGGAGTGGGTTGCCATGCCCTCCTCCAGAAGATCTTCCCAACTCAGGGACTGAACCTCATCTTCTGCCTTGCAGGCAGATTCTTTACCACTGAGCCACCAGGGAAGCCCAAGAAGATATTATTCAATATCAATACAAAAAATCTTGAATGGTTTTCTATCACATTTAGGCTAAAATATAATCTGTTATTACCCTCAAAGTGAAAGTGAAAGTCCCTCATCGTGTCTGACTCTTTGCAACCACATGGGCTATACAGTCCACATTCTCCGGGGCAGAATTCTAGAGTGGGTATTCTTTCCCTTCTCCAGGAATCTTCCCAACTCAGGATCAAACCCAAGGTTCCCGCATTGCAGGAGGATTCTTTATCAGCTAAGCCAGAAGGGAAGTCCCGGAGGTACATCATATGGTCTATTTCTATCTCTTCAGACTTATCTTATATCATATCTATTTTACTCACTTTATTCATTTGCTAAGTCTTAAATATCATAGAACATTCCCTCTTCACACAACATAATGTTCCTTTTTCACAGGACATAATGCCCCCCCTTTTCCCACTCAACCATACAGACTTTTGTATACCTGATTTCTTTACTATTTTGCTTCATACTAAAAATCACCTCCTCACAGAAATGTTCCCTTGACATTCAAAATAAATTAGACCTTAAATAAATTCATACCATCCAATTTTTTTCCTTGATGGAACTTGTAATGCTTTTATTATATATGTATAGATATAGATAGTATAATAATGTAAACTCTAAAAGAGCAAAATATATATCCATCTTATTTTTATGCATACCCAGTTTCTCACAAATTTGCATACGTGTATATGCATATGTGTGAGGAGGCATGCAAATGTACACACAAACACACTACATGTGATTTCATGGCGTCATGATTTAGTTGAAAGTCAGGACTAAGTTGGCAGCACAGATTATGAGAATGTGTAAATGACTTCATTTTTCATAACTTCTCCAAAGATAAGTGAACAGAATGAAGTTTGTTTAGTTCAGATGAACACTGTTGAAAATAAGTTAAATTAAATCAATGAAAACAATCTCATGATATAGAACAAAAGTGTTTTAGTTCTGGTTGCTGTAGCAAATTACCATAGAATGAGTGGTTTAAACAATAAACATTTATTTCTCACATTCTGAGACTGCAGGAGATGAGAGTATCAAGATGGTTAGGTTATAGGGAGAAATCTTTCCCAGGTTTTCTCATATGGTGAAGAAAGAAGGAAAGGAAGCAGGCTGTAGTGTCTTCTTTTATAAGGACACTTCCTACTCACTAGGGCTTCACCTTCATCATCTAGTTACCTCTCAAACGCCTCACCTCCAAATACAATCACATGGTTGGGGTAGTTAATATCCCAACATATGAACTACACAAACACTTAGCTCATAACAGAAAACATACTAAGATACCAACAACATCATGTCCCTTAGAGGACTGGATTAAGTAGATATCATTCTCATTTCAGTTGACTTCAGTCGCTCAGTCATGTCCAACTTTTTGTGACTCCATGAACAGCAGCACGCCAGGCTGTTTCTTCCCTGTCCATCACCAACTCCCGGAGTTCACTCAAATTCATGTCCATTGAGTCGGTGATGCCATCCAGCCATCTCATCCTCTTTTGTCCCCTTCTCCTCCTGGCCCTAATCCCTCCAGAATCAGGGTCTTTTCCAATGAGTCAACTCTTCTCATGAGGTGGCAAAAGTATTGGAGTTTCAGCTTCAACATCAGTCCTTTCAATGAACACCCAGGACTGGTCTCTTTAGGATGGACTGGTTGGATCTCCTTTTGCATCCAAGGGACTCCCAAGAGACTTCTCCAACACCACAGTTCAAAAGCATCAATTATTTGACACTCAGCTTTCTTCACAGTCCAACTCTCACATCCATACATGACTACTGGAAAAACCATAGCCTTGACTAGACAGACCTTAGTCAGCAAAGTAATGTCTCTGCTTTTGAATATGCTATCTAGATTGGTCATAACCCTCCTTCCAAGGAGTAAATGTCATTTAATTTTATGGCTGCCATCACTGTCTACAGTGATTCTGGAGCCCAGAAAAATAAAGTCTGACACTGTTTCCACTGTTTCCCAATCTATTTCCCATGAAGTGATGGGATCATATGCCATGATTTTAGTTTTCTGAATGTTGAGCTTTAAGCCAACGTTTTCACTCTCCTCTTTCACTTTCATCAAGAAGCTTTTTAGTTCCTTGTCACGTGGTGCCATCAGAGTGGTGTCATCTGCATATCTGAAGTGAAGTGAAGTCGCTCAGTCGTGTCCGACTCTTTGCGACCCCGTGGACTGTAGCCTACCAGGCTTCTCCATCCATGGGATTCTCCAGGCAAGAATAATGGAGTGGATTGCCATTTCCTTCTCCAGGGGATCTTCCGGACCCAGGGATCGAACCCGGGTCTCCCACATTGGAGGCAGACACTTTAACCTCTGAGCCACCAGGGAAGTCCTGCATATCTGAAGTTATTGATATTTCTCCCAGCAATCTTGATTCCAGCTTGTGCTTCTTCCAGCCCAGCGTTTCTCATGATGTACTCTGCATATTAATTAAATAAGCAGGAGACAATATACAAAATTGATGTATTCCTTTTCCTATTTGGAACTAGTCTGTTGTTCCATGTCCAGTTCTAACTCTTGCTTCCTGACCTGCATATAGGTTTCTCAAGAGGCAGGTCAGATGGTCCAGTATTCCCATCTCTTTCAGAATTTTCCACAGTTTATTGTGATCCACACAGTCAAAGACTTTGGCACAGTCAATAAAGCAGAAATAGATGTTTTTCTGGAACTCTCTTGCTTTTTCATGATCCAGTGGATGTTGGCAATTTGATCTCTGTTTCCTCTGCCTTTTCTAAAACCAGCTTGAACATCTGGAAGTTCACAGTTCACGTATTACTGAGGCCTGGCTTGGAGAACTTTGAGCATTACTTTAGTAGCGTGTGAGATGAATGCAAATGTGTGGTAGTTTGAGCATTCTTTGACATTGCCTTTCTTTGGGATTGGAATAAAAACTGACCTTTTCCAGTCCTGTGACAACTGCTGAGTTTTCCAAATTTGCTGGCATATTGAGTGCAGCACTTTCATAGCATCATCTTTCAGCATTTGAAATAGCTCAGCTGGAATTCCATCACCTCCACTAGCTTTGTTCGTAGTGATATTTCCTAAGACCCATTTGACTTCACATTCCAGGATGTCTGGCTCGAGGTGAGTGATCACACCATCGTAATTATCTGGTTCGTGAAGATCTTTTTTGTACAGTTCTTCTGTGTATTCTTGCCACCTCATCTTAATATCTTCTGCTTCTCTTAGGTCCATACCCTTTCTGTCCTTTATTGAGCCCATCTTTGCATGAAATATTCCCTTGGTATCCCTAATTTTCTTGAAGAGATCTCTAGTCTTTCCCATTCTGTTGTTTTTCTCTATTTCTTTGCATTGATCCCTGAGGAAGACTTTCTTATCTCCTTGCTGTTCTTTGGATCTCTGCATTTAGATGCTTATATCTTTCCCTTTCTCCTTTGCTTTTCGCTTCTCTTCTCACATCTATTCTTTAAGGCCTTCTCAGACAATCATTTTGCTTTTTTGCATTTCTTTTCCATGGGGATGGTCTTGATCCCTGTCTCCTGTACAGTGACATGAAACTCCATCCATAGTTCATCAGGCACTCTATCAGATCTAGTCCCTGAAATCTATTTCTCACTTCCACTGTATAATCATAAGGGATTTGATTTAAGTCATACCTAAATGTTCTAGTGGTTTTTCCCTACTTTCTGCAATTTAAGTCTGAATTTGGCAATAAGGGCTTCATGATCTGAGCCACAGTCAGCTCCGGTCTTGTTTTTGCTGACTGTATCTTCTCCATCCCTAATAGGGCATGCTCTGAGAATCTGATCTCCATTTTGTTTGCATAATTGTAAGAACATTAATATTTTAAACAAGAGAGATACAATAGAAAAGATACTAGAGATTGTTTCTAGTTTTAACATCTGATTTTATAAATGAGTAAAATATCTCAAAGATGAAAGGGATTGGTTATGGGACTCATGGGTGAAAACAGCTGTGTTGGCAATAGAATTCAGGTCCCTTGATGTCCCATCTGTTGCTCTTTGCCCTAGACTGCACTAGAATAGGATGAGTGAACAACATGTTTTCACAGCTCACAGATCAAGAGCCATCCACTTTATGACAATTAGCATCTTGTTAATCCAGTACAATGAACATTAAATAAGATAAATAGGTGGTGTCTAGAAATAGCATCACTTCTGAAAAAAAAAATTAAAAATATAACCTTAAAACTATTTTGGCAGATTACTATTCACTTCCATGACCACCTCTATATGATACAAATATTCTTAAGGTAGTAAATGATCCATTTTCAACTGTTAACCATGTAGCAAGACAAATATAGCAGTATTTAGTGAGTTGATGCTTTTGAACGCTGTTGGAGAAAATTGTCGAGAGTCCCTTGGACTGTAAGGAGATTGCAAACAGTCCATTCTAGAGGAAATCAGTCCTGAAGAGTCACTGGAAGGACTGATGTTGAATCTGAAATTCCAATCCTTTGGCCACATGAATTGAAGAGCTGACTCGTATGAAAAGTCTCTGATGCTGGGAAAGATTGAATGCAGGAGGAGAAGGGGATGACAGAGGATGAGATGGTTGGATGGCATCACTGACTCACTGGACATGAGTTTGAGTAAACTCAGGAAGTTGGCCATGGACAGGGAGGCCTGGCATGGTGCAATTCATGGGATAGCAAAGTCAGACATGACTGAGTAACTGAACTGAACTGAACTGAACTGAATAGGCTTTATTGTTTAACCAAACACATTTCTTCTTACTTGAACCATGCCTGTTTGTAGATCTTAATGCACCTCAACAGGAGAATTAAACTTTGTCCTATTCTGTCTAATGGAGCTTCCTTATCACTTCAACTCAAAATCATTTTGATAATTTGAGATTGGTATTAAATCACTATGGTTAAAACACTTTACCTCTTATTTCCTAGACTATCTTTCCTATATTAAACAATTCAACACAAAAACTGTGGTTTAAAAAACAGCATTAGAACCAAACAAGCAAATTAAAATTGATTCTTTGTTGTTAATTTACCAGGTATAAAATAATCTCAAGTAACTTAATTAAACTTAAAACTTTGCACAGTAAGGAAATCATCAACAAAACTAAAAGATAACTCCTGAATGGAAGATATTTACAAGAATATGCCTGATATGGGGTTAATATCAAAAACATAAATGGAGCTCATATAGGTCTTTCCTGGTGGTTCAATGGTGAAGAATTCACCTACCAAAACAGAAGACACTGATTTGATCCCTGATTGGGGAAGATCTCACATGCTGTGGAGGAACTAAATCCGTGCATGTCAACTATTGAGCCTCTGCTCTAGACGACACGAGTCACAACTAATGAGCCTATGTGCTGTAACTATTGAAGACCATCTGCCTTAAGCCAATGCTCCACATCAAGAGAGGCCACTGCAATGGAAACCCACTCACTACAACTAGAGAGCAGCCCCACTCCCACAGCTACCCCCACACAACAACAAAGACTCAGCACAGCCAAAAATAAATAAATAAGTTTAAAAAATAAAGAGCTCATACAATGCAATATCAAAAAGAATCACCCCAATTTAAAAATGTACAGAAGACCTGAATAGACATTTTTCCAAATAAGATATATAGATGGCCAACAGGCATATGAAAATATTTTCATCATCACTAATAGAGAAATATAAATCAAAACCAGGAGTTATCATCTCACATCTTTCAGAATGGCATTCATCAAAAATTCAATGAATAATAAATGTTGGTGAGGGTGTGGAGCAAAGGGGGAACACTGGTGGGAATGTAAATAGTATAGCCAAAATGGAAAACAGTACAGCAAGTCCTCAAAAATTAAAAATACAACTACAATACGATCTAGCAATTCCATTTCTGGTTATATATCCAAATTTGAAAAGGTACATGAACCCCCATGTTCACAGTTCAGTTCACTTCAGTCACTCAGTTGTGTCCACCTGTTTGCGACTCCATGAACTACAGCATGCCAGACCTACCTCTCCATGTCTAACTCCAGAGTTTACTCAAACTGATGTCCATCAAGTTGGTCATGCCATCCAGTCATCTCATCCTCTGTTGTCCACTTCTCCTCCTGCATTCAATCTTTCCCAGCATCAGGGTCTTTTCCAGTGAGTCAGCTCTCCACATCAGGTGGCCAAAGGACTGGAGTTTCAGCTTCAACATCAGTCCTTCCAATGAATAGTCAGGACTAATAGGATGGACTGGTTGGGTCTGTTGCAGTCCAAGAGACTCTCATGAGTCTTCTCCAACACCACAGTTCAAAAGCATCAATTCTTTGGCTCTAAGCTTTATTTATTGTCCAACTCTCACAGCTATACATGACTACTGGAAAAACCATAGCTTTGATTAGACAGAGTTTTGATGGCAAAGTAATGTCTCTGCTTTATAATATGCTGTTTAATTTGGTCATAACTTTTGTTACAAGGAGGAAGTGTCTTTTAATTTCAAGGCTGGAGTCACCATCTGCAGTGATTTTGGAGCCACCTCCCCAAAAGTGTGTCACTGTTTCCACCATTTCCCCATCTACTTGCCATGAAGTGATGAGACCACATGCCATGATCTTCGTTTTCTGAATGTTGTGCTTTAAGCCAAATTTTTCACTCTCTTTCACTTTCATCAAGAGGTTTTATAGTTATTCTTCCATTATTGCCATAAAGGTAGTGTCATCTGCATATCTGAGGTTATTGATGCTTATGCGTATGCTTCATCCAGCCCAATGTTTCTCATGATGTACTCTGCATAGAAGTTAAATAAGCAGGGTGACAATACACAGCCTTGATGTACTCCTTTTCCTTTTGGAACCAGTCTGTTGTTTCATGTCTAGTTCTAACTGTTGCTTCCTGACCTGCATAGAGATTTCTCAAGAGACAGGTCAGCTGATCTGGTATTCCCATCTATTGAAGAATTTTCCAGTTTGTTGTGGTCCACACAGTCAAAGGCTTTGGCATAGTCAACAAAACAGAAATTGATGTTTTGTTGGAACTCTCTTCCTTTTTTGATGATCCAGTGGATATTGGCAATTTGATCTTTGGTTCCTCTGCCTTTTCTAAATCCAGCTTGAACATCTGAAAGTTCATGGTTCACTAACTGTGGAAGCCTGTCTTGAGGAATTTTGAGCCTTACTTTACTAGCGTGTGAGATGAGTGCAGTTGTGTGGCAGTTTAAACCTTCTTTGGTATTGCTTTTCTTTAGGACTGGAATGAAATCTGACCTTTTCTGGTCCTGTGGCCACTGCTAAGTTTTCCAAATTAGCTGGTATGTTGAGCGTAGCAGTTTCACAGAATCATATTTTAGGATTTGAAATAGTTCAACTGGAATTCTGTCACCTCCACTAGCTTTGTTCGTGGTGATACTTCCTAGGTTGGTGATCACACCATCATGATTATCTGCATCGGGAATATCTTTTTTTATAGTTCTTCTGTGTATTCTTGCCTCTTCTTAACATCTTCTGCTTCTTTTAGGTCCATATCTTTTCTGTCTTTTATTGAGCCCATTTTTGAATCAATTGTTTCCTTGGTATCTCTAATTTTCTTAAAAAGATCTCTAGACTTCCCCATTCTACTATTTTTCTATTTCTTTTCATTGATCACTGAGGAAGGCTTTCTTATCTCTCCTTGCTATTCTTTGGAACTCTGCATTCAAATGGGTATTATCTTTCCTTTTCTCCTTTGCCTTTCACTTCTCTTCTATTCATAGGTTTTGTAAGACCTCCTCAGATACCCATTTGCCTTTTTGTATTTCTTTTTCTTGGGCATGGTCTTGATCCCTGCCTTCTGTACAATGTCAAGATGCTGTGTCCATAGTTCTTCAGGCACTTGTCTATCAGATCTAATCCCTTGAATCTGTCACTTCCACTGTATAATCATAAGGGATTTGATTTAAGTCATATCTGAATGATCTAGTGGTTTCTCCTACTTTCTTCAATTTAAATCTGAATTTGGCAATAAGGATTTCATGGTCTGTGCCACAGTCAGCTCCTGGTCCTGCTTTTGCTGACTGTATTGAAATTCCTCATCTTTGGCTGCAAATAATATAATCAATCTGATTTTTGTATTGACCATTTGGTGATGTCCATATGTAGAGTCTTCTCTTGTGTTGTTGGAAGAGGGTGCTTGTTATAATGATACAGAGAACACTTAGCTATTCCCAGTGGGGAAAGAAGAAAGGGAGGGAGAGAAGGATATGGGAAAGGCATTAAGAGATATAAAAGTACTAAGAATAAAATAAATAAGATACAAGGATATTGTATACCTGCAACTAACATTGTAAATCAACAAGCTTCAATAGCAAAATTAAATATTATTTATATTTTAAAATGTTTTGAGATAATATCAAACATAAAAATTTGCAAGAATAGTGAAAAGTAATATGTTATATAAGAACACAATTATTATGTGATTATATTAAGCTATTTCTAGATTCCTCATCAATTTTTCACACACATATTTTTGCATATATACATAAACCATAAATCACAAATACATGTATATTTGTATGTGTGTGTTCATATCCACACATTTTTACACATTCATGTACCTTCCTGAGGGACTATTTGTCAGAGTACATTATTATTAGAAATTATTATTTGACTATTATTAGAGTACATAATGTCTTTTTATGCCATAATGTTTCATGACTGTTAAGAAAAGGATTATTGTATTAGTTAGGGTTCTCCAGATGAACAGAACCAGTAGGAGACTTCTAGTATTAAAAATGAGAGCCATTAATTTGCCAACAAAGGTCTGTATAGTCAGAGCTATGTTTTTTCCAGTAGTCATGTATGGATGTGAGAGTTGGACCATTAAAAGGGCCGAGAGCTAAAGAATAGATGCTTTTGACTGTGGTGTTCAAGAAGTTTCTTGACAATCTCTTGGATTGCAAGGAGTCAAACCAAGCAATCCTAAAGGAAATCAATCCTGAATATTTACTAGAAGGACTGATGCTGAAGCTGAATCTCCAAACCTTTTGGCCATCTGATGCAGAAAGTCAAGTCATTTGAGAAGATGCTGAAGCCTGGATAGATCAAAGCAGGAGGAAAAGAGGATGAAAAAGGATGAGATGGTTGGATGTCATAACTGACTCAAAGGACCTGAGTTTGAGCAAGCTCTGGGAGATAGTGAAGGAAGTGAAGACAGGGAAGCCTGGCATGTTGCAGTCCCTGATGTTTCAAAGAGTTGGACACGACTGAGTGAATAACAGTGACAAATAATGGTATTTATTATAAGAAAGTAGGACACAGAATTATGGAGATGAGAATTCCCATAATCAGCCCTGTGAAAGCTGGAGACCCAGGAAAGCTGGATAATTCTAAGAATCACAGAACTGATGGTGTAAATCACAGTAAGGAACAGATGAACATGTTCAGGCAGACACAGAAAATTCTCCCTTCCTCTGCACTTTTGTTTTACACATGCCCTCAAAGAACTGGATGTTGCTTACCAAAATTGGTGAGAGTAATTTGCTTTGTATAGTCCACTAAATAAAATGCTAATTTCGGCCAGAAATATCTTCCCAGGTACACCCAGAAATCACAGTCACCTCCTGTCCCAGTAAAGTAGATGTACAAGGTAATCATTAGAAATCTCAGTTCAGTTCAGTTTACTTCAGTCATTCGGTTGTGTCTGACTCTATTCAACCCCATGAATCACAGCACGCCAGGCCTCCCTGTCCATCACCAACTGTTGGAGGTCACTCAGACTCACATCCATCGAGTCAGTGATGCCATTCAGCTAACTCATCCTCTTTTATTCCCTTCTCCTCCTGCCCCCAATCCCTCCCAACATCAGAGTCTTTTCCAGTGAGTCAACTCTTTGCATGAGGTGGACAACGTATTGGAGTTTCAGCTTTAGAATGATTCCTTAAAAGAAATTCCTGGGCTGATCTCCTTCAGAATGGAAAGTTGGATCTCCTTGCAGTCCAAGGGACTCTCAAGAGTCTTCTCCAACACCACAGTTCAAAAGCATCAATTCTTCAGCACTCAGCTTTCTTCACAGTCCAACTCTCACATCCATACATGACCACTGGAAAAACCATAGCCTTGCCTAGAAGGACCTTTGTTGGAAAAGTAATGTCTCTGCTTTTCAACATGCTATTTAGGTTGGTCATAACTTTTCTTCCAAGGAGTAGGCGTCTTTTAATTTCATAGCTGAAATCACCATCTGCAGTGATTTTGGAGCCGAAAAAAATAAAGTCTGACACTGTTTCCACTGTTTCCCCATCTATTTCCCATGAAGTGATGGGACTGGATGCCATGATCTTCGTTTTCTGAATGTTGAGCTTTAAGCCAACTTTTTCCACTCTCCACTTTCAGTTTCATCAAGAGGCTTTTTCATTCCTCTTCATTTTCTGCCATAAGGGAGCTGTCATCTTCATATCTGAGGTTATTGATATTTCTCCTGGAAATCTTGATTCCAGCTTGTGCTTTCTCCAGCCCAGTGTTTCTTATGATGTACTCTGCATAGAAGTCAAATAAGCAGAGTGACAATATACAGCCTTGATGTACTCCTTTTCCTATTTGGAACCAGTCTATTGTTCAATGTCCAGTTTTAACTCTTGCTTCCTGACCTGCATATAGGTTTCTCAACAGACAGGTCAGATGGTCTGGTATTTCCATCTCTTTCAGAATTTTCTGCAGTTTATTGTGATCCATGCATTCAAAGGCTTTGGCATAGTCAGTAAAGCAGAAATAGATGTGTTTCTGGAACTCTCTTGCTTTTTTCATGGTCCAGCAGATGTTGGAAATTTGATTTTTGGTTCCTCTGCCTTTTCTAAAACCAGCTTGAACATCTGGAAGTTTACGGTTCACGTATTGCTGAAGCCTGACTTGGAGAATTTTGAGCATTACTTTACTAGCGTGTGAGATGCGTATAATTGTGCAGTAGTTGAGCATTCTTTGGCATTGCCTTTCTTTGGGATTGGAATGAAAACTGACCTTTTCCAGTTCTGTGGCCACTGCTGAGTTTTCCCAATTTACTGGCATATTGAGTGCAGCACTTTCACAGCATCATCTTTCAGGATTTGAAATTGCTCAACTGGAATTCTATCACCTCCACTAGCTTTGTTTGTAGTGATGCTTTGTAAGGCCCAGTTGACTTCACATTCCAGGATGCCTGGCTCTAGGTGAGGGATCACACCATCTGATTACCTGGGTCATGAAGAACTTTTTTGTACAGTTCTTCTGTGTATTCTTGCCACCTCTTCTTAATATCTTCTGCTTCTGTTAGGTCGATATCATTTCTGTCCTTTATTGAGCCCATCTTCACATGAAATGTTCCCTTAGTATCTCTAATTTTGCTGAAGAGATCTCTAGTCTTTCCTCTTCTGTTCTTTTCCTCTATTTCCTTGCATTGATCACTGAGGAAGGCTTTCTTATCTCTTCTTGCTGTTCTTTGGAACTCTGCATTCAGATGCTTATATCTTTCCCTTTCTCCTTGGCTTTTCACCTCTCTTCTTTTCACAGCTATATGTAAGGCCTCCTCAGACAGTCATTTTGCTTTCTTGCATTTCTTTTCCACAGAGATAGTCTTGATCCCTGTCTCCTGTACAATGTCATGAATCACTGTCTATAAGCCGTTAGGCACTCTATCTATGAAATCTAGTCCCTGAAGTCTATTTCTCACTTCCACTGTATTATCATAAGGGATTTGATTTAGGTCATACCTGAATGATCTAGTGGTTTCTGGCAATAAGAAACTCATGATCTGAGCCACAGTTAGCTCCTGGTCTTATTTTTGTTGACTGTATAGAGCTTCTCCATCTTTGGCTGCAAAGAATATAATCAATCTGATTTCAGTGTTGACCATCTGGTGATGTCCATGTGTAGAATCTTCTCTTGTGTTGTTGGAAGAGGGTGTTTGCTATGACTAGTGCATTTTCTTGGCAAAACTCTATTAGTCTTTGCCCTGTTCATTCCACATTCCAAGGCCAAATTTGCCTGTTACTTCAGGTGTTTCTTGACTTCCTACTTTTGCATTCCAGTCCCCTATAATGAAAAGGACATCTTTTTTGGGTGTTTGTTCTAAAAGGTCTTGTAGGTCTTCATAAAACCATTCAACTTCAGCTTCTTCAGCATCACTGGTTGGGGCATAGACTTGGATTACTGTGATATTAAATGGTTTGCCTTGGAAACGATCAGAGATCATTCTCTCATTTTTGAGATTGCATCCAAGTACTGCATTTCAGACTCTTCCGTTGACTATGATAGCTACTCCATTTCTTCTGTGGGATTCCTGCCCGCAGTAGTAGATATAATGGTCATCTGAGTTAAATTCACCCATTCCAGTCCATTTTAGTTTGCTGATTCCTAGAATGTCGACATTCACTCTTTCCATCTCCTGTTTGACCACTTCCAATTTACCTTGATTCATGAACCTAACATTCCAGGTTCCTATGCAATATTGCTCTTTATAGCATCAGACCTTGCTTCTATCACAAGTCACATCCACAACTAGGTATTCTTTTTCTTTGGCTCCATCCCTTCATTCTTTCTGGAGTTATTTCTCCACTGATCTCCAGCAGTGTGTTGGGCACCTACTGACCTGGGGAGTACCTCTTTCAGTATCCTATAATTTTGTCTTCTCATACTGTTCATGGAGTTCTCAAGGCAAGAATACTGAAGTGGCTTGCCATTCCTTTCTCCAGTGGACCACATTCGGTTCACCATGACCCACCCATCTTGGGTGGCCCCACAGGCATGGCTTAGGTTCATTGTGTTAGACAAAGCTGTGGTCCTAGTGTGATTATATTGACTAGTTTTCTGTGAGTATGGTTTCAGTGCATCTGCCCTCTGATGTCCTCTTGCAACACCTACCATTTACTTGGGTTTCTCTTGCCTTGGATGTGGGGTATCTCTTCATGGCTGCTCCAGCAAAGCACAACCGCTGCTCTTTACCTTGGACGAGGGGTATCTCCTCACGGCAGCCCCTCCCACCTTGAATGTGGAAATATATTCCTTGTCAACTTTGCACTCATCCACATTTCTCTACACCATACTTAATTCCAAATAAAGACAAAATAAGGAAGAGGTGGCAAGAATACACAGAAGAATTGTACATAAAAAAACTTAATGACCCGAATAATCATGATGGTGTGATCACTCACCTAGAGGCAGACTTTCTGGAATGTGATGTCAAGTGGGCCTTAAAAAGCATCACTATGAACAAAGCTAGTGGACGTGATGGAATTCCAGTTGAGCTGAGCTATTTCAAATCCTGAAAGATGATGCTGTGAAAGTGCTGCACTCAATATGCCAGCAAATTTGGAAAACTCAGCAGTGGCCACAGGACCAGAAAATGTCAGTTTTCATCCCAATCCCAGAGAAAGGCAATGCCAAAGAATGCTCAAATTACCACACAATTGCACTCATCTCACATGTTAGTAAAATAATGCTTAAAATTCTCCAAGCCAGGCTTCAGTAATATATGAATGTGAACATCCAGATGTTCAAGCTGGTTTTAGAAAATGCAGAGGAACCAGAGATCAAATTGCCAACATCCACTGGATTATTCAAAAAGCAAGAGAGTTCCAAAAAAACATCTATTTCTGCTTTACTGACTATGCCAAAGCCTTTGAATGTGTGGATCACAATATACTGTGGAAAATTCTGAAAGAGATGGGAATACCAGACAACTGACCTGTCTGTTGAGAATCCTTTATGCACGTCAGGAAGCAACAGTTGGAACTGGACATGGAACAACAGTCTGGTTCCAAACAGAAAAAGGAGTACATCAAGGCTGTATATTGTTACCCTGCTTATTCAACTTATATGCAGAGAACATCATGAAAAATGCTGGGCTGGAGGAAGCACAAGCTGGAATTAAGATTGCCAAGAGAAATATCAATAACCTGAGATATGCAGATGACACCACCCTGATGGCAGAAAGAGAAGAAGAACTAAAGAGCCTCTTGATGAAAGTGAAAGAAGAGAGTGAAAAAGTTGGCTTAAAGCTCACATTCAGAAAATGTGTATCATGGCATCCGAACCCATCACTTCATGGGAAATAGTTGGGGAAACAGTGGAAACAGTGTTTGACTTTATTTTTGGGGGCTCCAAAGTCACTGCAGATGATGATTACAGCCATGAAATTATAAGATGCTTACTCCTTGGAAGGAACATTTTGAGCAACTTAGCATATTGAAAAGCAGAGACATTACTTTGTCAACAAAGATCATCTAGTCAAGGCTATGGTTTTTCCAGTGGTCATGTGTGGATGTGAGAGTTGGACTATAAAGAAAGCTGAGTGTTGAAGAATTGATGCTTTTGTACTGTGATGTTGGAGAAGACTCATGAGAGTCCCTTGGACTGCAAGGAGATCTAACCAGTCCATCCTAAAGGAAATCAGTCTTGAATATTCATTGCAAGCACTGATGCTGAAGCTGAACCTCCAATCCTTTGGCCACCTGATGTGAAGAGCTGACTCATTTGAATATCCCCTGATGCTTGGAAAAATTGAGGGCGGGAGGAGAAGGGGACGACAGAGGATGAGATGGTCAGATGGCATCACCAATTCAATGGACATGTGTTTGGATGAACTCTGGGAGTTGGTGATGGACAGGGAAGCCTGGCGTGCTGCTGTTCATGGGGTCGCAAAGGGTCAGACATGACTGAGTAACTGAATTGAACTGAAGGTCATAATTCTGCCTAATATGATATATCTCTTCTAGTTGTTGTTATTCAGTCCCTAAGTTGTCTCTGACTCTTTGCAACCCATGGACCACAGCATGCCAGGCTTCCCTGTGCTTCACTATTTCCCATATAGGAGCTTTAGCTTTAGTATCAGTACTTCCATCTCTCCTGTCTACATCTGAAAACTAACTCTTTCTGTGGAAGAGGAAATAAATTTAACTTGATATAATGTAATTTAAATATTATGATATAAAATTAATAAAACATAAGTGGTTGTTGCTGTTGTTCAGTCACTGAATTTTGTCTCATTCTGCAACCCCATGGACTGGACACCAGTTTCCTCTGTCTCCACCAAGATCATAAATATGTAAAACATAAATGCTATTGAAATCAATACATCTTATGTTACATAACAGGATAACAAGAGAAAAGAAAGCAATTATATATATATAAATAATACATGTATATATATATGTATATAGATGCAATATGTACACACATAAAGATGTATTAATAAGAACAAAATGGGGAGAAAACATTCATGGCAAGTATAGTCCTTGTCTCTGTAATTGGTCATGTAGTTGTAACAAATATTTGTAACTACTTTCTTTCACTAAACATTTTGTATTCCTTTCCGCTCAGTTTGTCATGATTCTCTTCCTGCTTGGGTAATCCAAACGTTCATTCCTGAAGAGCCTTTGCAATTAGTAGTGCTGCCTGTATTGAGACGCTGTAGGTTTCCATGGGTATAGTGATTCTAAGAAATGTCCTAAGGGCTCACCTGTATTCCAGACATACTCTTCCTTATCTCCATTGTGGAACAGTATTTCAGTTTCCTTGTGGTTATCAGGATCAAACATTCTAAATGCATAATTCCCCCCTTCACTGCCTGTTGATTATTTTGAGGCATCCACAGTGGCCAGGTGGCAAACTTTACTTTCAGTTCAATAGAATTATTGTTGTGTCTCCTAATAGCACTATTTCTCCCTTGGTAAGAAAGACCTCTAGGTCCATAGAGAATAAGATCATGGCAACAGGAGCAAAAATTTTGTTTGTGGCTTACTAGGAATAATAGCAAGTAGTGCCACTTTCATTTCTACCCTTTGGCTCCTGGACATGTGAGTCTTGTCTATAGGAGAAACAGAACTGTATATTGGATTTTGATTCTAAACATACACAGTCTTCTAAAGAACCTTGCCTAGCGCTGAAATGTATTGCTACCTAACAAGCACTGTAATTAAATCTTCAAAAGGCCATTTCACTCCTCTACCAAACCAACTGTTTCAGAAGTTAAGCCACATGGTAAGACCAGTAACTTCCATGAGCATGGGCCCATTGTTGCAGTTCTTTTGTGGTAAAGCAAGTTCATGATCAGAAGCAATGCCATGTGGAATACTATGATGATGGATAAGGCATTCTTTAAGAACACAAATGGTAGTTTTGGGTAAAGTAGTTTTGTGCTGGTAAGGCAAATCCATATTCAGAGTAGGTCTTTACTCAGTAAGAACAAAATGATATCCTTTCCACTATGGAAACTGTCCAGTGTAATCAACTTGCCAACAGGTAACTGACTGATTGCTTCAGGTAATGGTGCCACACTAGGGTGAAGGGTCTCTACTGGCAGATTAGGCACTCAGCGGTAGTCATAAACAGGTTAGCCTTAGTAAGTGGAAATCTATGTTGCAGAGCCCATGTATAACATCTATCCTCGCTACTATTGCCACTTCTGTTTGTGAGCCCACTAGGCAATCACAGAGGTAGCTAGGGAAAGAGGTTGGCTTGTATTCATAGAACAGGTTATTATAGTCTCTTGATTATTAAAGTTCTCCTATGTTGAAGTCTCTCTTTGGTGAACATTCACAGACAAAAATATCTTCATCTTTTTTTTTTGTTATCTGCATATCTTCTTTGATGAGGTGTCTGCTAAGTTGCTTCAGTTGTGTCTGACTCTGCAACCCTATGGACTGTAGCCTGCCAGGTTCCTCTGACCGTGGGAGTCTCCAGGCAAGAATACTGGAGTGGAGTGGATTGCCATTTTCTCCTTCATTGGATGAGATATCTATTGATATCTCTTGATCACTTTTAATTCGATTGTCTTCCTATTGTTGCAATGTTAAGCTTTTTTATGTATTTTGGATAAAATTTGTTTAACATATAAGTTTTTGGAGATATCTTCTCCCAGTGGGAGGCTTGCTTGTGTTCCCTTAATAGTATTTTTCACATAGGAGTTGGTTTTAATTTTACCTTAACTCATAATTTTTTTTTTTTTTTTTTTTGTCTCTGGATCACGTTTTTGGTGTTATGTCTAAAAACTCATTGTAAAACTCAACTTCACATAGATTTTTCTCCCATAAAGTTTTAATTTTGTTTTTTCATATTTAAGTCTATATCATTTTTTTGCACATGAATTTTCAACTGTTCTATCATTTGTTGAAAAGTTATACTTTCACCTTTAGATTGTTTTTGTTTTGTTTTTTCCTTTGTCAAAGTCCAGTTGACTATATTTGTGTAGGTCCTTATGGGCTCTCTATTCTGTTTTATTAATCCGTGTGTGTTCACCAGACCTATACTTTTTTTTTTTTATGATGTGTGTGTGTGTGTGTGTGTGTGTGTGTGTTTGTGTTAGTTGGTCAGTTGCTTTGCAACCCCTTGGGCTGTAACCTGCCAGGGTCCTCTGTCCATGGAGTTCTCCAGGCAAGAATACTGGAGTTGCCATTCCCTTCTCCAGGGGATTTTTGCTGACCTAGGATTTGAATCTGGGTCTCCTGCACTGCAAGAAGGCTCTACCATCTGAACCACCAGGGAAGCCCAGTAATTCTTGAAGTTGTGGAAGTGTATGGCCTCAATTTTGTTTTTTTTTAATTCTTCAACATTTTTTTGGCTATTCTGGGTCTTTTGCTTTTCCATATAAATGCTATAATCAGTTTTCCATATCCATGAAATAGCTTGATGAGATTTTTGTAGTTATTGTGTTGAATTTATATGTTGTTTGCAGTAATTCACATTTTAAAAATATTAGAGTCCTTTAGTTATTAAACGTGGAATATCTTCCTATGTGTTTAGATCTTCATGGACTTCTTTCATCAGAGTTTTATAGTTTTTCTTGTATATATTCTGTACATATTTTGCTAGATTAACTCCTAATATTTTACTTTGGGGGACTATCAAAAGTGGTAATTGTAAAAAATTCAAGTTCCATTTTTTTTCTTACCAGTATATAAGAAATAAATTAATCAATATAAAATCATGGAATTTTATATATTAACTTTGTATTCCATGAACTTTTCATACTCATTTATCAGTTCTAAGAATTTTTGTTTTTTTGTTTGTTTGTCTTGATAAGTATTTGGGATATTTTACATAGACTGTAATGCTATCTCTAAATAAAAAGAGCTATATATATATTTTTTCTCCTAATTTCTATGGCTTTCATTTCCTTTTCTAGTCTAACCACACTAATTGGGCCTTCGAGTACAATGTTGATATGATAGGAGTATTAAGAGAGGATATCCTTGACTTGCCCTCAATTTTAGAAGATAAGCATTTTGTTTCTCACCATTAAGTGGGATGTTAATTATAAATAGTTACAGATGTTCTCTATCAAGTTGAGGAAGTTACTACCATTTCTAGTTTTCTGAGGTTTTTATGAATATCAGGCATTGATATTCATTGATTTTTTTTTTTTTTCTAAATGAATTGTTGTGTTCATGATTTTTTTTTCTTCAGTTTGTTAATGTGGTATATTACATGGATTGATTTTCAAATGTTTAACTAGACTTTCATACCTGGAATGAATCACATTTTCTGGCGATATATAATTACTTTTATACATTGTTGGAATTATTTCCTAATGTTTTCTTAAAAATTTTTGCATCTATTATCATGAGGAATAATGGTCTTTTTTAAGGCTTTCTTACAATGTCTTTAGCTATGTTTAGTATTAAGGTAATGCTGATCTCAACTGTTCACAGGAAATTAAACAGTATACCTCTCACTTCTGTTTTTGGGAAAAGAGAGCTGACAACCAGTTTAATTTCTTTCCTAAAGTTTCAGCAGAATTCACCAGTGAATTATTCTGAGCCTTGCATTTCTTTTTGTGTGTGTATGGATGTGTGTACACATTTTATCTGTAGGTCTTTGAATTTCTTGGATCTGTGGTCTTACATCTGTTAATCATTCATTAGCTCACATATTTCTCTCTTTGTTCCACTTCTGGTATTCCCATTAGGCTTATGTTTCAGTGTTTTCACTTGTCCCACATTTGTTGTTGTTGTTATTAAAAAGTTTATTTGGATATGAGATACTGTTTATATAGTAGTCAACTAATTTTAATATTTGATGCTCCTTTTCCCATCAAACCTTGGACGGTTTCTTGGTTTTCTTAAAAGAAACTGCATGAGAAGTCATGCTGAAGGTCTTCTTGTCTTTCATATTCACAATTTGAATGTGATATAACTAGGTGTATGTGTATGTGTGTGTGTGTGTGTGTGTGTGTGTGTGCTGTATAGCCTTTATTATATTGATATATCTTACTTCTGTGCCCACTTTCTGGAGAGTTTTTACCATAAACTGGTGTTGAATTTTGTCAAAAGCTTTTCTCCTTTGATCGAGAATACCATATGGTTTTTATTCTTCAATTTATTGATGTGGTGTATCACACTTATTGATTTGTGGATTCTGAAAAATCCTTGCATTCTCTGGTATAAATCCCACTTGATCATGGTGTATGATCTTTTTAATGTATTGGATTTGGACTGCTAATATTTTATCCATCTGGTTTAATGTATCATTTAATGCCTGTGCTTTCTTACTGATTTTCTGTCTATATAATATGTCCACTGATGACAGTGGGGTTTTAAAGTACTCCATTATTATTATGTTACTGCTGATTTCTCCTTTTATGGCTGTTAGTATTTGTCTTATATATTGAGGTGTTCCAATGTCAGGTGCATAAGTATCCACAATTGTTATATCTTCTTCTTGGATTGATCCCTTGATCATCTTGTAGTGTCCTTCCTTGTCTTTGTCCTTCTCTTGTAATAGCCTTTATTTTAAAGTTTTCTGTGTCTGATATGAGTATTGCTACTCCAGCTTTCCTTTGATTTCCACTTGAATGAAACACCATTTTCTACCCCTTCACCCAGTTCTCCTACATTCTTGAATATTCTGTGCCCCCCACATCTTGTTTTTCTTATCATTTCAGTTTGGAAAGTTTTTATGGAAATATTTTCAAGCTTACTGATTCTTTTCTGGGATAAATTCCATCTACTAATAAGTCTATCAAAGGCATTTTTCATTTTTTTATTACAGTGTTTTATACTTCATACACTTATTTTTGATCTTTCCTTTGAGTTTCCATCTCTCTTATTACATTATTTATCAGTTCTTTCATGTTGTCCACTTTTTTCTATTAGAGCCCTTAAAATATTAATCATAATCACTATCTTTCCTTTTGGCAGTTCCAACATCTGTGTTATAACTGATTCTGATGTTGTTTTTCACTCTTTTGACTCTGTTTTTCTTCTTTCATTATGCCTCATCAAGTTTTTGAAGCTGACCATGATGTAATAGGAACATAGTTTTGTTGTGAGGCTTCATGCTAATATAGCTAGGGTTAATTTAACCATGTCTAATGTTTATTGTGGGGCTTCTCTGGTGGCTTAGATGATAAAGAGTCTCCCTGCAATGCAGGAGGCCTGGGTTTAATCTCTGCATTGGGAAGATCCCCTAGAGAAGGGAATGGCAACTCACACCAGGATTCTTGCCTGGAGAATCCCATGAACAGAGGAGCCTGGAAGGCTATAGTCCAAGGGGACACAAAGAGATAGCATGATTGAATGACCAGTTGTAGGTGCCAGAGACTTCTCAAGTTCCTCAAGTGACTTTGTTCTGTCCCTTCTGTTGAATTTATGCTTACTCTTTATAAGAGTATGTAGTCCATTGTTATTTTACTAGATCCCTATTAATTTGTTAAAATTTGTGGAAAAGGAAGCATACTATAATTCTAAAGTGTTCTAAAAGCACTCATGATTTAAACTCAGGTGTTTAGTGGGCCTGTACCACTAGGCTGTGACCATGACAATTGTCTCTTACCTTATCCTCCAGTTCCAATTTAGGGGAGATAGGTAGGATAGAGCTGTCTAGATTAAAGAAATGCCTTTCCTGAACATGGGACAAATCTCTGGTAAAACTTTTTCCCTTGAAATGATGGTCACTGTTATAAATAACACTTTGTAATTATTGAACAATATTTATTTCTCCCCAAACCATCAGCACTGCCAAAGGCAGGGAGGGTATCTGTCTTAGGTCTCAAACATGTGCTCCTTACAAGGTTCATGAAAATTTTTGAAAGCATGAGGGCCCACAAATACTGAAGCTCCAGTAGTTTCTCTCTTTCATTATTATATATACTCAGCCTTCAGCAATTAATCAAAATTACCATTAAATTGTTGCTACCAGCTTAGGGTTCCATTAAATTTGCTCCAAATAAACAAGTTTTGGCTATCAGCTCTGGATTCAGCTGTCTCTCCATTTTTTCCAATGATGGTTTTCCTTGGGTGGGTCCAAGAAAAGTTATTGACTTTCAATTTGTTCAATTTTTTCTTATTGTGAGAACAGGTAAGATAATTCCTAGCTCTTTACATGGCATGTGTGTGTGTGCTTCATTGCTCAGTCATGTCCAACTCTTGCAACCCCATAGACTGTAGCCTGCCACGTTCTTCTGTCCATGGGATTCTCCAGGCAAGAATATTGGAGTGGGTTGCCATTTCCTTCTTCATTACATGGTATAATTCTATTCAATTAACTTTTGAGTTTTTCTTAAAGGTTACTAAAGGTTGCTAAAGGTTACTGTAGTATGCAATTTACAATATTTCTGTGAGGAAAACTATTAATTGCTAACATCTATGGATCACTTACTATGTGTCAACGAAGTATGGCTTTAAGCATTTGACATAAATTGATTTAGTCTTTGCAACAAACTATAGGATAGTGATGATTCATATTATCTTATTACAAACATAAAAGTTGTGACCAGAAAGATTAAGTAACATAATATAAGTGGTGTGCAATTGAGATTTACACTTAGAAGACCTTGTGAAATTAATGTGCTATAGAAATATATACTTACTATTTGTGATGTTTAATTTTATGAAATTTAATTTTGTTAAGTGCCAAGACATTTGAAAAAACATTCTGGATCTCTGTAAGGGTGTTTCTAGATGAGCTTAACATATTGAATCTGTGGAGTGAATAAAGCAGATTGATCTCCTGAGTACAAATGGACCTTATCTATTTACTTTAAGAAATGAAAAGAACAAAAATGTTAAGACAGAACTATTCTTGCCTGACTGTTTAAGCTTTCATGAGCCTTTTCTAGACCTTGGACTTGAACTGAAACATGGATTCCCCTTAGCAAGTCTATCAGATTTTAGACTGGAACTTACATCAATTTCTTATAATCGATTTCTCTGTGTATTTCTCTCTCTATATATATATATAACATATACATACATATATATATATACACACACACACATCTATATACACATACAGATCTATCTTCCATTGTAGCTTTTTCTCAAGAGAAATCTTATACACCATTCTTATCTAATCCATGATTATTTAATTCATCCACTCATTTAGTTATCTATTCATTTGTATGATAAGACCTAATTAGAACCTTATCTCAAAGACCTTAAAGGACAATATTGATAAAATTGAGCATATCAAAATAACTTTCCAAAAGGCAAAAATAACATAATCAATGTCAGAAGAAAAATAATTCACTGTGTGAGAAAATTATTTGCAAGATAGAAGTTTTGAATTCCACAACTCCCAGAAGTAAGTAAGTGTTAGTCACTCAGTTGTGCCTGACTCTTGGCAACCTCATGGACTGCAGCCCACCAGGCTCCTCTATCCATGAGATTTTCCAGGCAGGAATACTGGAGTGGGTTGCCATTTCCTTCTCCAGGGAATCTTCCTGACCCAGGGATTGAACTGGGGTCTCTTGCACTGCAGGCAGATTCTTTACTGACTGACAAGGGAAACAACTTACAGAAGTTTTTAAAAATCAGTAAAAAACAAATATCGCACAAGAGAATACTGAAGAGTAAAAGCAATATGCTTATAATAAGGAAGTATAAATTTTGAATAGACATAAGAAAAGTTGCTTTAAGATTGTCTCACATAATAATTATAAGATTTTCTATTTTAAAGAGAAACTATATTTAGGAATATAATGTATATTGGAGCAAACTCCTCTTTGGGAGGAGTTTGCACCAATATGTATGCTAATATGCATACATATGCAGACATACACAAATCTCCCACAGCAATTTTATGACCATAACTGTAATATATAAATTTACTGCTATTAGATTTGCTATAGATCTCACATAAATTAGACAAAATAATCTTGCCAGCAATTTAATTTTTAAAAAGGAATCAGAAATTAAAATTCTTTTTTTATGCATAACATCTACATCATGCACATTAACTTTAATTGAATATAATATGTGTGTGTTTGTGTAAACTTTAAATTATTATATGACACACACTAAGAAAGACATTAGATACAAAAAAGAAGCATATTTCCTGTCATCAAGAATTTTAGAGTTTAATGAGGTCCAAATGGAAATCATTGACAGAATTTTTTAAAAATTAAAACTCTCAAGTGAACAGAAAAGTTGATATTCAGCCTCATACTTTTGGCTGTCAAACATACTGGAATAAGGCTTGTGCATGGTGACACATAAGAGAGTCTTGAGAGATGTAGCTGAAATGACAGATGTGGTTCAGATCATAAAGTTTGTTTTTTGTTTTTTTTTTTTTGGTGTAATATTTAACTTGTACTCTAGAGCATAGAGAAATCCTTGATGGATTTTAAGCAAGGAAGTGAAATCATTAAATTTAATTAAAAAAAAAAAGACTGATTTTGTATACAAAAGACTAGAAAATGTAGCTTCTGCAATGCCTTCATATAAAAATCCAATGATATAAACAATGGTTTAAATGACAATGACCATAAACAAGAAAAGGACACAGAGAAGGAATTTCAAGGAACAAATGGTCAGCTCTTTCACATATTACTAAAAGAATAAGAAGGATAGTAGTTATAAGTTTTCTTTTGTTTCAGGAACAGAATTATTGAAGATGTTGGTAAGAATAATTTCATTAATGAAATAGGACCATCGATAAGATTCACATTGAGAAGGTATAGAAGGAATAAAGTATAATCCATAAGTCTAGATTCCTTTTTCAAGAAGTACATCTGAAAAGAGGAACATTTCTGTGATATTGAGAGGGGACAAAGTGACAAATAAATATTCTTATGTTTGGAGAGGTTGGTGAAGGTAATTCATGGAGAGGAAGGCCTTAGGGATCAAGGAAAGGCTGGGAAAATAAGGAACAAATATCTTCCACTGAGATGAGGGAAAATTGAGAACACCTTGTGTGTACATTGAAGATTAATGGTCAATGTCTGGCAATTAAAGAATTTTATGCCCTATGTTCATTCTTTTTCTCTGAGGCATAAAGCAATTTTTTTTTTAAACAGAAGTAGGAGGGAAGACAGGGTTAATTTGGTGTTCTCTGAAAATAAAGATTCAGTACATTATTCACATATTTTACTTAAAGCATAAACCCTATGAAGAAAGTGAGTTGATTCTCTGTAGCACTCATATTTGGCCTTATAAGCATAGCGAGACATTGAGAAAGGTAGCTGATACATTTTCTCAATCATTCCAATCATTTAGAATTTAAAAACAATAAATCAGCATTGTTCATTCATATCACAACAGAAGCTCCTTATATTCTAAGAAAAATATACCAGCCCAGCTTCAATGCATGATACTGGATGCTTGGGGCTGGTGCACTGGGATGACCCGGAGGGATGGTATGGGAAGGGAGAAGGAAGAGGGGGTTCAAGATGGGGAACACATGTATACCTGTGTCGGATACATGGTGATGTATGGAAAACCAATACAATATTGTAAAGTAATTAACTTCCAATTAAAATAAATAAATTTATTTTAAAAATATTAAAAAAATATGGAAAATTATAGAAATTATGCTGGAAAGATCCTTAAGGAGTATTTAAGCCCATCAAATATCCTGACAACCCAACATCCACTTGATATGCAGAGAAAAATCTATTACAGTAAGATGTACTGCCAAGCATTAGGCTCAAATTTTCCTATTTAAAAATCAGTAAAGCATTCACATTGCAAGAAATGTGATAAATATATTTATGAAAGAATAAAACTTTTTCATATGAAAATAGCATAGGTTCTCTAAAATCTATAATTATACTGATAAATAGATGAATCCATTGTAAATGTAAAATATTATCTAAGTCAATGGCTATAATTAATTTGCTAAGGCTATTTTAACTTTTCTTATTTTGATCATTTTTGTTCTTTAGGTTTCACCAGTAAAGCAAGAATATCTTGTCTTCTATTGTAGCTCATATAGAAAAATGTTATTTCTATGTTCCCTGAAGCAAAGAGAGAACAATAACAGCAGAACAGAAAATGGGGGAAAAGAGCAAATATAGTATACTGCTACGCTAAGTCACTTCAGTCGTGTCCAACTCTGTGTGATCCCATAGACAGCAGCCCACCAGGCTCCCCCATCCTGGGATTCTCCAGGCAAGAACACTGAAGTAGGTTGCCATTTCCTTTTCCAATGCATGAAAGTGAAAAGTGAAAGTGAAGTCACTCAGTGATGTCAGACTCTTAGCGACCCCAAGGACTGCAGCGCATCAGGCTCCTCCATCCATGGGATTTTTACCACAGACAGCTTTAAATTCCTTTTCCTGTGCAACGTCTTCCTAAAATTCTGAACTGTATGTGGACATATGTTTAATTTTATGAAGTACCAGAATATATATCCTGGTACAGTGCCTTGCTATAGCCTTTTATTTTGTGTATATTTCATTTTTATAGACTAAAAGAAAGGCCAGAATTTACTTTTATTCCTTGTAAGATTTTAGTTATATCACTTATACTTATTGAACATTTTGTTGAGAGCTTCCAGGAGCAGCAATAATACATATTTGTAGTTTTTGGATTTCAAGCAAAGACATAGTGATATAAATAGTTTAGATTCATCATTATTATTCCTGGCTCTATTGGTCAGAGTTCCATCATAAACAAAACTATACTGTGAGAAGTGGCTCACACAATTTTGGAGGCTAAGAAGCTTCACAGTCTGTTGTCTGTAAGCTAGAAGTTTAAGAAAGACAGGGATGTAATTTAATCTAAGTCCAAACAGCAAAGAACCAGGGGAATCAACATAGGGCCAGAAGATGGGTGCAAAGAGAGTAAATTTTCCCTCCCTCTATCTTTTAATTTTGTTTAGACCCACAACAGACTGGATGATGTCAACCCTCACTGATCTTTACTTGATCTACAGATACAAATGCTAATCTCCTCTAGTAACACCTCCATGGATACACCCAGAAATAATCTTTTACTAGTCATCCAGGCTGGAGAAGATGATGGCACCCTACTCCAGTACTCTTGCCTGGAAAATCCCAGGGATGGAGGAACCTGGTAGGCTGCAGTCCATGGGGTCGGGAAGAGTTGACACAACTGAGTGACTTCACTTTCACTTTTTACTTTCGTGCACTGGAGAAGGAAATGGCAACCCTCTCCAGTGTTCTTGCCTGGAGAATCCCAGAGATGGGGGAGCCTGGTGGGCTGCCATCTATGGGGTTGCACAAAGTCAGACATGACTGAAGCAACAGCAGCAGCAGTCATCCAGGCATCCCTCATGTCAGCCAAGTTGACACAAAAAATTTACCATCACATCAGCCAATAGAAACGAACAAAAGTGATTCCTTTTGTTCTGTGCTGACATATCTACCAACTTTAAGTATCCTGAAATCTAATCAAACTTAAACCCGTACACAAGCACATACAATACTGTAGTCCCTCGGCCAGATATTTCATGTAAAATCTTTACTTCTCATAAATTAGAACAATATAAGGAAGTAGTCTTGTCATCTCAACCTACAAAACAACAATCCTAGACTTAAAGATATAAATATAAAATAACTTGACCAAGGTTACATCATTATTAAATGGCTGAACACAGATTTATGTTCATATTTGTCCAATATTTGACACTGGTAGTATCCAGAGTTTATTCAGGTTCCGTGTGCATATTTTTCATACACTTTTGTGTGTGTATGTGTGTGTAGATCTACAAAATTTTATCACTTGTATAGTTTTGTCCAACTGCACAGAAATCTATGCTAAATGTATTACAAACACAATTAATATATATGTTGCTTTGAATACAAGAGTTAATTCCAACCCTGAAGAGAATTTGGTCATTAAACATAGTACTGACTCATATCCAGAAAATAAGATAGACTGACCAGCCAGTGGCTTCACACAAAGAGAGCAAGATTGCTGAGGAACAGATACCACATGGTGAATCGATAAAAGTTCCGAAGATGTGAACTTAAAATTTCCTCCATAAAATGTACTTACCAACCACTGAATTATTAATACATTTAGGTGAAAGTGAACAAATTAGCTGTCACTGTTTCAATTTTAAAATTAGAGGGTAATAGTAGACCATCAGAGTAAAAATTAGACAAATCTAAAATAAATTTCAGGTCTATGAATAAAATGTAAGAATCTACCAAAAGCTTGGAGAGAAACTGAAAGTTTCCAGGGAGTGGGGGCAGTGGAGAGGGAAAGAGAGATTCCTGTAATTGATGTCAAGATACCAACACACACAAAGTTATGCCCTGAAATGTCATATTTGTGGGAATTAACATTGCTCTGATTATTTTCAAATTAGCCTGAAATAGACTTGAGAGAAAGTTGGTAAATTTTCATATATGTATTTCAAGGCTTGGATTTTTTTTCATTTGTCTGATTTTTAGAACTTAATTTAGCATTTAATTCCAGAAAAAAAAATCTCATTTATGACTTGTTTTACAAAATAGCATTTGAAATAACCCAAAGTACTTATACCTTAAAATTTTAATGTCAATGCCTTAAGTTGAAAATTAATTAATGTTAAATTTTTCCAATCTCTCACATTTTTTTATTTTTTTTGTCTAGTTAGTTTTAGTCAAGATAAAAAGATCAAAGCTTTGTCTCTGTAGTCATTAAGTCTCTCTCTTTAAGTTTCACTTTGAAATAATTATAGTTTCACAGGAAGTTACAAATAAATATATAAAGAGGTCCCATGTACTGTTAGCCAGCTTTTCCCAATGATAGGTATTGCAGAACTATAGGACAGTGTCAAAACCAAGAAATTGACACTGGTATTATCCACAGAGTTTATTCAGATTCCGTGTGCATATTTTTCATACACTTTTGTGTGTGTATGTGTGTGTAGGTCTACAAAATTTTATCACTTGTATAGTTTTGTGTGACTGCCACTATAATCATGAAACTTAACTGTCTGTCACCAGGGTCTTTCTCATGCTACTTATAAATGAATACATTTTCTATGTTTATATCTTTTAATGTTAATATTTACATTAATACTTCAAGTGAAGTATTATGCAAACAGTTTGTCACTATAAGAACTGTGAATCTTTACTATACCTTTACAAAGAGGAAGTATGTAGTCATTCCTTGCTAAATAACTGTATCTTTTATGATATGCAACTATGTGGCTTTCTGATATTGATTTCACTGGAAGTATAAGTAAACTTCTTGGGTGTTTCCAAGTGTATTTTGAACCTCATCTGATTTCTCTTCAATTAACTGTGTCAGTGCCATGTATTGTACTGTATTATGACTGTATTTGTGAACTAAGCAAGAACATAATGGAGGGAATTGTATCACTGAGATCCTCGCAGTTTAAGAATGGTAGCCAAATTGCAAAGGATGGGTTATTTTATAATCATGTGTTATAAGCTATTTTGCATCATTAATTTCTTTGTGTAGTCCTCAAAAGGAGCTAGAAAAGAATTATCTTTTTAAAAGGTTATGTCTTTATAATTTCATCTCAAGTTAAAAAGATTTCTGCTGCATCAATCAAATGCTTGAGAGGTGTGACTTCAATAAATATTGCTGTTTCTCAGATATGAAGCTATTTTGAATTCAACTGAATTCATGACTGGACAATAAGCTTTTCTTTTCTCTATTCTAAGCCTCAGTGCTTTAAAAGAACATTTTACTATTGAACATTTTATTAATTTAAAAAAATTCAAATTGTAGAAGGACCATGGATATTTTTGCTGTGGACAATTCTGTCCTTTTTCAGACACCATTTCCAATGGCTAAAAGAAAACAAAATAACCTTACAAACTGTTAGAAAATCTAACAGTATGGCATTCAAGCAGATATAAATCAGGCTACATCAGAAGAAAAAAAAACAAACTGAACTGTAAATACTGACTTGTCAGTATCTAGGAAATCAGAAATCAATTCAATCAATATTTAATGGAAGGAGCTCCCATTCCATTTCATACTTTCAGATTTGTGGAGGTTTTTTCCAAAAGAAATTTATTTATAGATTTCTTAAAGATATAAAACATAGAGACACTTAGTCAATTTTCCTTTCTATTGTAATTTCCAGTAATATGAGACAAAATGCTGACTTTGAGTGATAAAGGAAATTTAGCTGTTCTGCTACTGAGTAGTCTTCTATGTCCATATAGCAGGACTTAGAATTCCCACAAGGCACGCTCATTATATAGTCTACGAACTTCCAAATTTAAAGAAATGAAAAATAATTATATATTTTTGTGATTTTCAGCTAGCTTAGTGGTGTGACTGAATCTAGCCATTACTATCAGTTATACTAAAAGCTTTCCTTAAGTACTTCTAATGTTATTATTAATATCACACATATATAGAATACTTTCATCTTCCCTTGTGGCTCAGCTGGTAAAGAATCCACCTACAGTGCCAGAGACCTGGATTTGATTCCTAGACTGGGAAGATCCCCTGGAGAAGGGAAAGGCTACTCACTCCAGTGTGCTAGCCTGGAAAATTCCATGAGGTTGCAAAGAGTCAGACACAACTGAGCCATTTTCACTTCAACTACTTCTAGTGTTATTATTAATATCACACATATATAAAATACTTTCATCTCCTTCTGCATATTTAGATAACATGTCAAATGGTGTCTTTCTGAGGAAAATATAATATCCTACATTTTCTCTACCACTAATTTAAGCGTTTTTTTCTTCAATCCTTGGTTTTCCTATATTTTGACTTCTCTTTTCTTTCTCATTCAGACCACCCTTTTCTTTCTTTAAGATACTCTTCCATAAATGCAGCATCACTTGTCTTGACACGTTATTGCCTTGTCATATCAAGCTTTCAGTATGTTATTCAACTCTGACTCTAGTTCTAAGAAAACTTTCGTCTCTAATAGAATGTTACCCTATCATCATTTTAGTCATTTTACATTATTTTTTCTTTAGTCTCTTCCACATAATGGTTAATTCCAAAAACTAAAGCAGAAAAAGGTGATTGCAATGTTCCAAGTGTTTACTAAGATTCCACTTAGTCTTCAGACAATTACCACCTGCTTTGTACAGCACTATACTAAATATTTTGAAGTGGTAATATGAGTAGATGGGTTTATAATGACAATACAGTCAGATGAAGCCAGATAACATCATCGAGTGAACAATCTAAGATACAAATATAATCAGAAAATGATTAATAAGATATAGACCATATCAATAACTTGTGCCTGAGACTTTAAAAATATCATCTCACTTAATCCTCACAACATTCTAAGTTTACTACCATTACAATCCATGTTTACAGATGAATCACACTGTGGATTACACATCTTTATGCATTATACTTCTGGAGGAGAAAATGGCAACACACTCCAGATTTCTTGCCTGGCAAATACCATGGACAGGGGAGTATGATGGGTTACAGCCATTGGGGTCACAAAGAATTGGGCATGACTGAGTAACTGAGCACAAGCATTATGCGGGGCTTGAAACCAATCCATCTTTACCTTTTGATAACATCTATGCTCATAATCAATGTATTTTTCCTGTTTCTAAAGTGCAGGGATCCAAAATATGCCAACTTTCCAATTAATGGAAATATTTCTGTGACATAATATGATATACAATAATAAGATATGTTTTAGATGGCACAAATGACAACTAGGGATATTTTACAATCACAACTTGCATTGCATTTCTATTTGAGATTCATTTAGCCTTTCCTTCAATACTCTCAATAAAAGAGACCTAACTTCCTTGCATTGCTGATTGTTATTGGTCATTCATGTCTGTTAATTTGTTCATTGATTCAAAATTAATTTTGGAAGAACTTTTATGTGAAGGGCAGCCCGCCAAGCACTAAAGAGGACATAATGATACATTCAGACACAGATCTACATTCAAGGAGTTATAATTTATTACAGGTTTTTAATTTTTCCTATTTTTTGAATAAAAATTTGCTTCTTAATTATTTTCATATGGCAATCTTAATGTTTTTGAGAACAAAGGAGAATGAGTTACTCTAGACTTCCACATGGCAGCCCTCCAGATAAACGAAAAAAAAAAAAAAGTAATCTCTCTTAGTCTCACACTTCTATAAGCTAATCATTTTTGAATCCATCAAATTAGCCCACTACCATCCATATTGGTATCATTTTTATGTAGCATAAATTTTAAAGATGTGGAATTTCAAACTAAAAACAGTATTCTAGATGCATGTTGATTGGTACTAACTATAATGAGAATATATTTCTCATAATTTTAATATTAAACTTTTAATATTTAAGCATTTAAATATTAAATGAAATAAATATATATTTCATTTGTAACATATCATTCTCATGTTTCATGTCAATCAGTTCAGTTGCTCAGTAGTGTCTGACTCTTTGTGACCACATGGACTCCAGCACTTCAGACTTCCCTGTCCATCATCAGCTCCCAGCTTGCTCAAACTTATGTCCATCAAGTTGGTGATGCCATTCAACCATCTCGTCTTCTGTCGTCCCCTTCTCCTTCTGCCTTCTGTCTTTCCCAGCATCAGAGGCTTTTCCAAGGAGTCAGTTCTTCCCATCAGGTGGTCAAAGAATTGGAGTTTCAGCTTAAGCATCAGTCCTTCCAGTGAATATTCAGGACTGATTTCCTTTAGGATGGACTGGTTGGATCTCCTTGCAGTCCAAGGGACTCTCAGCAGTCCTCCAACACCACGGGTCAAAAGCATCAATTCTTTGGTGCTCAGCTTTATTTATAGTCCAGCTCTCATATCCATACATGACTACTGGAAAAACCATAGGTTTGACTAGATGGGCCTCTGTCAGCAAAGTAATGTCTCTGCTTTTTAATATGCTGTCTAGGTTGTTCATAACTTTTCTTCCAAGGAGTAAGCGTCTTTTAATTTCATGGTTGCAGTCACTATCTGCAGTGATTTTGGAACCCAAGAAAATAAAGTCTGTCACTGTTTCCATGTGAAGTAAAGTGAAACTGCTCAGTCATGTCCGACTCTTTGCGACCCCATGGATTGTAGCCCACCAGGCTCCCAAAATCCATGGGATTTTCCAGGCATGAATACTGGAGTGGGTTGCCGTTTCCTTCTCCAATGGTTTCCCCATATCTTTGCCATGAAGTGATGAGACTAGATGCCACGATCTTAGTTTTTTGAATGTTGAGCTTTAAGCCAGCTTTTTCACTCTCTTCTTTCACTTTCATCAAGAGGCTCTTCAGTTCCTATTCACTTTCTGCCATCTGGGTGGTGTCACCTGTGTATCTGAGGTATTGATATTTCTCTGGCAATCTTGATTCCAGCTTATGCCAAATATAAACACAGATTTTCTTTACCTGGATTATTCCTAAGTGGCCACCTGAAAATTAAGTAAAATGTAGAAACATATTTATACTTTTATATTATCAATTGGTTTAAAATTTTGTGTGATACATTTATTAATATATTTGTTGCTGTTCAGTCACTAAGTCATGTCTGACTCTTTGCAACCACATGGACTGCAGCACACCAGACTTTCCTGTCTTTCATGATCTAGAGTTTGCTCAAACAACAAAGCATGGTCCATTGGAGAAGGGAATGGCAAACCACTCCAGTGTTCTTGCCTTGAGAATCCCATGAACAGTACAAAATTAGTATATTAGATAATTTTGAGAATTTATTTAATGTGCTTCAGTGATTTTCAAATTTATTTTGAACCTCATCAGTAACCTCATTTATATGAACATTTATACACATGATCAAATGCAAAATAGTTTAGAATTATCTATTTCATTTTATAATAATATTAGAAAAATGTGGAATAAAGAAATAATGAGAAGGAGTTGAAGTTTTCTGGATATGTTTTGTTTTTCTTCTAAGAAAATCTTGCAGTGGATGCTCTTTGCTATTTTTTATGGATAAATAAACTGTGTTTGGGTAACTAAGGTAGTATTTTAATAAAACAAATGAAATAAAAAACTGGAGTTAGAGAATTAAACAGATTCTCCAAAATAATATATCTTTTTACTTTTACGAGTCTCAAAGTATTACTTAATCAACATTTCTAGCTCAGGGTTAAAATAATGTAAAACAAAACAAAACAAAAAAAACTATGCTTTTCCTTCTCCTAATCCTCCACTACATTTTGTGATCAAGTTTCATGGACAAACAGACCCCAATACGTAAATGTAAAAGGCTCATTTATATACATTTCTCTGTATGTTTTTTTAGCAGTTTCAGTGTAGTCATATTCTCTCAGTAATACCTCTGTGGTTCAATGTTCTCAAATCAAATTCTGTACATCACTTTCAAAATTCTGCAAAAATATGTGCACTAATAATAGAATAATAGAATGTAGAAAAATAAGAAAAGAAACATCTTCACAGTTCTTTTTCTTATAAGAGGTTCCCATATCATGTTTTATTGAATGTTCTCCCAAGATAGTTTTTCATTAAACTGTAGCAAAGTCTAACATATATAATTAAATTATTTTATTCTTCAGCACATGACATTTATTTTGGAGTTCTGAAAGAGGATGCTGAAGATGGAGAACCAAACCTTGTGTCCTTCATCTGTCTCTTCCTCAGCTAGAATATGGAGATCTCAATAAGGGAAAAGTTTAGAGTCACGCAAACAGCACAAACCTGAGCAAATATTTTTAAAAGGGTCAATCTCCATAGGAAGACCCATCCTGATTACTAACAGCTGTTGTTGTTTTTGTTCAGTCACTCAGTCAGGTCTGACTCTGCAATCCTGTGGACTCTCACAGTTCATGCTTCCCTATCCTTCACCATCTCCCAGAGCTTGCTTAAACTCATGTCCATCCAACTGTCTTATCCTCTGTCATCCCCTTCTCCTTCAGCCTTCAATCTTTCCCACAATCAGGGTCTTTTCCAATGAGTCAGCTCTTCACATCAGGTGGACAATGTGTTGGAGTTTCAGTTCCAACATCAATCCCTCCAGTGAATATTCAAGGTTGATTTCCCTTAGGATTGACTGGTTTGATCTCTTTGCAGTCCAAGGGACCCTCAAGAGGATTTTCCAACATCACAGTTTAAAAGCATCAGTTCTCTGGTGTCAGCCTTCTTTATGGTCCAACACTTACATTCATACATGACTAATGGAAAAACTATAGGTTTGACTATATGGACTTTTGTTGCCAGAGAAATGTCTTTGCTTTTTAATACACTGTCAAGGTTTGTCATAATGTTATTTCCAAGGAGCAAGTGTCTTCAAATTTCACTTCTGTAGTCACCATCTGCAGTGATTTTGGAGCCCAAGTGCGGGGGGGTGGGGGGGAGTCACTGTTTCTATTGTTTCCCTATTTGCCATGAAAGATGGGATTGGATGCCATGATCTTCAGTTTTTGAATGTTGAATTTTAACTCAGCTTTTTCACTCTCCTCTTTCATCAAGAGCTCCTCTTTGTGTTCTGCCATTAGGGTGGTGTCATCTGCATGTCTGAAGTTATCGATATTTCTCCCAGCAATCTTGATTCCAGTTTGTATTCCATCCAGCCCAACATTTCACCTGTGCACATAAGTTAAATAAGCAGGGTGACAATATACAGCCTTGAAATAACTCTTTTCCAATTTTGAACCAGTCTGTTGTTCCATGTCCAGTATGAACTGCTGCCTTTTAAGCTACATACAAGTTTCTCAGGAAGCAAGTAAGGTCATCTGATTTTCTCATCTCTTTAAGAATTTTCCAGTTTGTTGTGATCCACACAGTCAAAGGCTTTAGGATAGTCAATGAAGCAGAAGTAGATTTTTTTTAAAATTCTCTTGCTTTTTCTATGATCCAATGGATGCTGGAAATTTGATCTCTGGTTCCTCTGCCTTTTCTAAATCTAGCTTGAACATCTGGAAATTCTTAGTTCATATACTGTTTAAGCCTACTTGGAGAATTTTGAGCATTACTTTGCTCAAAAGCATGTGGAATGAATGAAATTGTGCAGTAGTTTGAACATTATTGACAGTGCCTTTCTTTGAGATAGGAATAAAAACTGACCTTTTCCAGTCCTGTGGCCACTGCTGAGTTTTTCAAATTTGCTGGCGTACTGAGTGCAGCACTTTCACAGCATCGTCTTTTAGGATTTGAAATAGTGATGCTTCCTAAAGCCGATTTGACTTTGCAGTCGAAGATGTCTGGCACTGAATGATCACACCATCATGGTTAGCTGGGTCATTAACATCTTTTTAATATAGTTCTTCTGTGTATTTTTGCCATCTCTTATTAATATCTTCTGCTTCTATTAAGTTCCTACTGGTTTGTGTCCTTTATTTTGCCAAGAAAATGCACTGGTCATAGCAAACACCCTCTTCCAACAACACAAGAGAAGACTCTACACATGGACATC
>SJXQ01011908.1:0-56163 GCA_006408695.1 Aepyceros melampus
AGCAAACACATTACAAAAGAGGACATAATATAATGCTAACATAAAAATATGGGAAAGTAGCATATTTTGTTTTGCATGAGAAATCAAG
Organism: Aepyceros melampus; assembly: GCA_006408695.1. Lineage (NCBI taxonomy): Eukaryota > Metazoa > Chordata > Mammalia > Artiodactyla > Bovidae > Aepyceros > Aepyceros melampus. The sequence goes on from SJXQ01011908.1 coordinate 89, forward strand.
TTTTATTCCTAGAGATTCTAGTTGTAATAAAAAAATGAATTTTCCATATAGGTGTGGGTCATATTAGTCAAGAATGTTTAAAATAGACAAGTAGTCTCCTCTGGGACATAATTTGAAGGTCAAATGTAATAGTCTTCTCCTAACCTGGAAAATATGTCTTATTTCTCCCTAGCTGAAACTGTATCTATGTATAAATGTGATACCTAAAAGATAACTCCTTACATTTCCAAAAGATGTGACCATTTTAATACCTCAGAATTATAGCTTGTAATCCTACTATGTACAAATGTCTTGTATTAAGTCCCATCCACCATCTGCTCTAGATTAATAAAAGGTATATTATTAAATAATAATTTATGTAAACATCCATTTCACATCGATTTTTTAACTTAACTCCTCTAACTAGCACCTTATAATAGTAATTAAGACTACCAATAAAACTTTAAAAAAATACTTGGAAATGAAGTAAAAATTTTCATGATTTATCTTTTTAATGCCTCAGAATTATAGCTTGTAATCCTACTCTGTACAAATGTCTTGTATTAAGTCCCATCCACCATCTGCTCTAGATTAATAAAAGGTATATTATTAAATAATAATTTATGTAAACATCCATTTCACATCGATTTTTTAACTTAACTCCTCTAACTAGCACCTTATAATAGTAATTAAGACTACCAATAAAACTTTAAAAAAATACTTGGAAATGAAGTAAAAATTTTCATGATTTATCTGAAAGACTAAAAGACTTCTAGGCAGGAGTTATAATTTACATAAGAATTTTGACCTTTGAATAGACAATAATATTAATATAATTTTCTCCTCAGTGTTTTGGTCTATGAAATAAAAATCCAATAACTATTGTGTTTAAATTTATGTAGCCATCACCCACCCAAACTTATGCTAAAAGTTGATCACATATCTAAACATACCCAAGTAAGTAACTCATTCTGAGTTATACTCCTTTTCTATAAGATGAATTTCTTTGATCATTTTTTAGATATTTAGATATGCATGTATGAATAGACATATATAGATGTATTTCTCTATACCTATCTTGAATATATATTCAATTCCATACTATATTTTGTTTTTTGTATTTATCTACCTTTCAAAGTTATGTCATATTGCCTTTCAATCAAGTCAAAGTATTTAAAGAGATTGTTTTTGAAAATTCATTCAACTTCACTGTTTGATTTTGTTAATCCTACCATACTCAAAACAAACAAACAAACAAAATCAATATAATTATTTATTAGTTAGCTTCTGTTGAATTCTTTGCTTAAGTAGGTATGAAGGATATTTAGACATAACACATAAGGAAATAGTAAGTTTAGCTAATTGTATTATCAAAATACATTAAAATCCATAGGAAGCACTAAAATGTTAGGATACATTTTCAAAAATGCAGTGCTGTTTAATGCACAAAGCAAAATCTCTTAGTACAAACTTTGTTATTGTTTTTGTTATTTTGTTCTTCTAAGTAAAACATATTTAAAAATGAGGCATTTACATCTGTACTCCAAAACTGTATTTTTCTTTCAATGGGATATCCCAAGTAAACAAGAAGAATGATAAAATACTAGATACTCAAGTGCTATCCTCAATTAAGAAAAAAGTCATATATATTATTATAAATTCTTATCTAAACTCCAAAATTCCACTCCTTCCTCTTCATCCCAGAAGTAACCACTATCCTAAGTTTGAAGATTCCTATGCATGTTATTCAAACACTCCTCTAAATTCCAGGCAGACTATAACGAATAATAATAATAAGTTTTTGTGGATATATGTTTTGTCAGATTGTGACAGGTGAAACAAAAAGCAAGAGTGGGATAAAGAGAGCTATCAAATAAATGGCTTCATTGGTCAATTATTGTTTGAACAGGGACTCTAAGAAGTTGAAGGATAAACTATGTGGTTATTTGGGGAATAGCATAACAGGTAAAGTAAGTTCAAAGACCTAAACCAGAGCATTCTTGTTTTGTGTGAAAAATAGAGAGGCCAGTGTGTCTGAGAAATAAATAATGAGTAGGAGATATGAAATTATGGACACATAATTGGGGGCTTGCAGATCAGTATGTTTTCTAAATTTAAGAGAGCTATCAAATAAATGGCCTCATTGGTCAATTACTGTTTGAACAGGGACTCTAAAAGTTGAAAGATAAACTATGTGGTTATTTGGGGAATAGCATAACAGGTAAAGTAAGTTCAAAGACCTAAACCAGAGCATTCTTGTTTTGTGTGAAAAATAGAGAGGCCAGTGTGTCTGAGAAATAAATAATGAGTAGGAGATATGAAATTATGGACACATAATTGGGGGCTTGCAGATCAGTATGTTTTCTCAATTTACTTAGATTTCACTCTGAACAATATGGAAGGTATTGCATGATTCTAAGCAGAGGATTGCCATCATCCAACTTACATTTCAGGAAACTTCTCTAGATCTGTTTGAGAATGGACTACAGAGAGGCAGAAATGAACATGTAGGGACTTGTTTAGAGATGACTGATGATGACTTAAATCAAGTGATAAAAGTGGAAGAACATCAAGGATATGAATTGGATAGACTCTGGATATAATATGAGGGAATATTTCACAGACTTTTTCTATATGAGATGCCTTTAAACTATATATATTTTCCATGTTTTATGGAGTCATATGATAGAAAAAATTTAATTTTTATGAAAATGTATCTTTATTATGATTTTCAATTTTTGCACCCTCATTCTTCCAAAAACATAATGACAGTACCCTAAATATTCATATAAAGATTTAAAGTTTTACTATTTAAGACTACATTCAATTTAGATTGATCTCTGTGTCTTATTTGAGACAGGAATCTTAATTTTGTTCCTATATACAAGCAGTTATCCCTAAACAATTTTCTGATCAATCTACCTTCTCCCTGCTAAAAAGCAATGCTTTCTCTGTTATATATGAAGCATATATATGTGGGTGGATAGTTTATTTCTGGTCTTTATAATTTCTTCCAATGACCTTCACCTATACTTTTACAAGATGAGCACAATAAAGGACAGAAATGGTATGGATTTAACAGAAGCAGAAGATATTAAGAGGAGGTGCAGAATACATAGAACTATACAAAAAAGATCTTAATGACCCAAATAACCACGATGGGGTGATCACTCACCTGGAGTGGAAAGTCAAGTGGGCATAGGAAACATCATTACAAACAAAGCTAGCAGAGGTGATGGAATTCCAGTTGAGCTATTTCAAATCCTAAAAGATGATACTGTGAAAGTGCTGCACTCAATATGCCAGCAAATTTGGAACACTCAGCAGTGGCCACAGGACTGGAAAATATCAGTTTCATTCCAATCCCAAGGAAAGGCAATGCCAAAGAATGCTCTAACTATTGCACAATTGTATTCATTTCACATGCTAGTAAAGTGATGCTCAAAATTCTCCAAGGTAGGATTCAACAGTATGTGAACCGTAAACTTCAAGATGTTCAAGCTGGATTTAGAAAAGGCAAAAGAATCAGAGATCAAATAGCCAACATCTGTTGGATCATAGAAAAAAACAAGGTAATTCCAGAAAAACATCTACTTCTGCTTCATTGACTACGCTGAAGCCTTTGACTGTGGGGGTCACAACAAACTGTGGAAAATTCCTCAAGAGATGGGAATACTAGACCACCTTACCTGCCTCCTGCAAAACCTGGATGCAGATCAAGAAGCAACAGTTAGAACAGGACATGGAAAAATGTACTGGTTCCAAATTGGGAAAGGAGTATGTCAAGGCTGTATATTGTCAATCTGCTTATTTAAATTGTATGCAGAGTAAATCATGTGAAATGCTAGACTGGATGAAGCATAAGCTGGAATCAAGATTGCCAGGAGAAATATCAATAGCCTCAGATATGCAGATGACACCACCCTTATGGCTGAAAGTGAACAGGAACTAAAGAGCCTCTTGATGAAAGTGAAAAAGGTGAGTGAAAAAGCTGACTTAAAACTCAATATTCAAAAAACTAGGATCATGTCATCAAATCCCATCACTTCTTGGCAAAGAGATGTGGAAACAATGAAAATAGTGACAGAATTTATTTTCTTGGACTCCAAAGTCATTTCAGATGGTGACTGCAGTCATGGAATTAAAAGGTGCTTGCTTTTTGGGAAAAAAGTTATGACCAACCCAGACAACATATTGAAAAGCAGAGACATTACTTTGCGACTAAGGTCCGTCTAGTCAAGGCTATGGTTTTTCCTGTGGTCATGTATGGATGTGAGAGTTGGACTGTGAAGAAGGCTGAGTGCAGAAGAATTGATGCTTGTGAACTGTGGTGTTGGAGAAGACTCTTGAGAGTCCCTTGGAGTGCATGGAGATCCAACAAGTCCATTCTGAAGGAGATCAGCCCTGGGATTTCTTTGGAAAGAATGATGCTAAAGCTGAAGCTCCAGTACTTTGGCCACCTCACGCGAAGAGTTGACTCATTGGAAAAGACTGATGCTGGGAGGGATTGGGGTCAGGAGGAGAAGGGGACGACCAAGGATGAGACGGCTGGATGGCATCACTGACTCGATGGATGTGAGTCTGAGTAAACTCCGGGGGATGGTGATGGACAGGGAGGCCTGGCGTGCTGCGATTCATGGGGTCGCAAAGAGTCGGACACGACTGAGTGACTGAACTGAACTGAGACAAAGATATAAAAGTACTGTCACAAATGATCAACATTTGTTACCTGAGAATGTGCGATTACTAAGGTATTGAGGAAAAGGTAGTGATCATTATTACTAATATAATATTAATAGTATTTTGCCTGCTTTTCTATCATGTTATTTGCTATTTAGAAAATTTTCAAAAAATTAAATCATTAGAGCATCTGGTAGCAGTTTACCATCATTCCTTTGGAATCATCACATGAGTGTCATCTACTTTATCTAATTCATACTATCCCTAATGTAGAAAACAGATTAGATGGCCTGGGGTTTGTTGCTTTAACCCTCATATCCTGCTACTCTGCAAAATAGTTCTTCAATTAAATTACAAAAGTAAAATATGAAGAATGGGATGAAATGGAATACAATTCAACCAGGATCAACTAAAATGAAAAAGTAGAGAAAAACAAGTGGGAAATAGAAAATTTGTAAAGCTTAGAATTAAAATTAAAAAAAAAAAAGAATACATTTGAATCAGTTCTAATGAGGTGGATGAAACTGGAGCCTATTATAAAGAGTGAAGTAAGCCAGAAAGAAAAACATCAATACAGTATACTAATGCATATATATGGAATTTAGAAAGATGGTAATGATAAACCTGTACGTGAGACAGCAAAAGAGACACAGATGTATAGAACAGCCTTTTGGACTCTATAGGAGAGGGAGAGGGTGGGATGAGTTGGCAGAGTGGCAGTGTAACATGTATGATATCATAAGTGAAACGAATCGCCAGTCTAGGTTCGATGCAGGATGCAGGATGCTTGGGGCTGATGCACGGGGATAATCCAGAGAGATGGTGTGGGGCNGGGAGAGGGTGGGATGAGTTGGCAGAGTGGCAGTGTAACATGTATGATATCATAAGTGAAACGAATCGCCAGTCTAGGTTCGATGCAGGATGCAGGATGCTTGGGGCTGATGCACGGGGATAATCCAGAGAGATGGTGTGGGGCGGGAGGGGGGAGGTGGGGGTCGGGATTAGGAGTTCATGTACACTCGTGGCTGATTCATGTCAATGTATAGCAAAATGAATACAGTATTGTAAAGCAAAACAATCTAAAAAATAAAAATTAATTAAAAAAAAATTCACCCATTCCAGTCCATTTTAGTTTGCTGATTCCTAGAATGTCAACGTTCACTCTTGCCCTCTCCTGTTTGATCACTTCCAATTTGCCTTGATTCATGGACCTGACATTCCAGGTTCCTATGCAATATTGCTCTTTACAGCATTGGACCTTGCTTCTATCACCAGTCACATCCACAGCTGGTTTTTTTTTTTTTTTGCTTTGGCTCCATCCCTTCATTGTTTCTGGAGTTATTTGTCCACTGATCTCCAGTAGCGTGCTGGGCTATCATTTTGCCTTTCCATACTGTTAAAGTTGTTTAATTCCCATTAAATCTTAATTTCTAAATTATATGTGTAATTATATTATATTGCCTGTGTGCTCACTCATGTCAGACTCTTTGCAACACCATGGACTGTCACCCAACAGGCTCCTCTATCCATCGAACTTTTAGTCAAGAATACTTCAGTGGGTTGCTGTTTCCCACTCCAGGGGGTCTTCCTGACCCAGGGATTGAATCCACATCTCCTGTGTCAGCAGGCAGATTCTTTACCACTGAGCCACACGGGAAGCCATACTTTGCATTGGGTTGGTCAAAAGTTTGCTCGTGAAGCTGTACAGAAAAACTTGAATGAACTTTCTGGCCAAGCCAATATTTTAGCCCAGGAGAGTTACTTTATAAGAATAATCTGTTACTTGGTTATCAGAACATATGATTTTGTTCAAGTTTGGAATTTACAACATAAAAACATAATGAGGATAAAGGTAGTCATCTTGAATATCCCCATCTACTTTTTAAAAACCATGCATATCACAGAAGAAATCAAGTTATATCACTCATATCTCAAGCTTATAGAGTGAATAAGAGAAAAGAGTACTGCAAACTTCAATACTCTTGTCCCTGAAGGAAAAAATAAAACACCACGAGTTGACTCAGACCCTTAGCAGAGTACTAGGCACAGCCTACCCAGAGTGTGGTGTATCTCTACTACTGGCTAAACCCTGACATTATAACTGTGGTCTATTACCAGAAAGTTATCTCCCACATCTGGGTGGGAAATACTAGGAGCACATGTATGTTCTGGAGATCCAGAATTACAGTTATTAAGAAGCTACAAGAAATGGACTTGTAAAGTGTATAGACTTGGATGACAATTTTGTGAAGAAGACAGTTTGAATGGTGATGTCCCTAGTTTACATGATAAAAAGTAACAAAGAAATAAAGGGCTCTACTATTACAAGTATTAACTATTTAGAAGATGATATACAGAAAGTACTAATTATTATAGAAACTACACTTTTCCATAGGATCATAAAAATAGTAATAGACCCAAGAAACTGAACTAAGTATGGCATATATTCCTTTTCTGATAGTATTTCTCATTATGGCTGATTCAGGAAAAGAAAACACAAGTAAACAGAAAGAGCAAAAATGGAATCAAGCACCACTGAAAGACACTAGAAGACAATAGAAAGTAAACAGACCAAATTATCTATTTGCATCTGTAAGCAGTTATATTTTTTTTAAAATGACTTGTGCACACACACACCACACACATACACATACACACAGACACACATGCACACACACACACAAATACTCAAGAATTTATTAAATACAATTTTGTTGTGCCAGCTAGGCATAAGTTGCAACTATTAACTTATGTAGGATATGCAGCATCTTTCTCCTAGTTTAAAAATCATTAGAAATACCAATATATAAAAATAGAAATGTTAAGAAAAAAATAAAGTATAAACATCAGTTATCAGTTTAAAATCTACATTGTTTTATCTTTATAGAAATGCTTGCTAATTAGTCTAAAGTACAATTGCTAGAGTTTTATACACCTATATATGTGTGTATATGTATATATATATATATTTTTTTTCCTTCATGGCATTGTGACAAGTGACTGCAGAAAGTTACTGCAGGCTTATTCTTAACAAATTAGCCAACAAGAAGAAGAGGTAAAATGTAGCTGATTCAACGCAGGAAAAACATTGCAAGATTCCTAAGCATAAATAGATAAAATTAAGAGTACAGGAAGGGACTTTGAGTATAAAAATAGAAAGTGCCAAAAAATAATAGAAACAATACTCAGGTTTTAACTCATCACAGAAAAAATAATGATGAATATTGAAGACAGTATGATGATGATATTGAACAAAATTTAAAACAATTAATTCAAAATCTTCATGCAATAAGGTGATGGCTTAAATTTATATAATGAAAGTTTCTACCACATGCCAGGGAAAATTTGCCTGGGATAATCAAAAACATAAGGACCTCTAAGCAGAAAATATATCTGACCAAGTCACATACAAAATAAATAACATATGTATCAGTATTCTGGACAGCAAAATACAGGGTATGCCAGTAGTGGAATAACAAGAATAAATCTAATGAAAGGAATATCAGGTAAGTATATATTCACCCAAGCTGATCTTTATTTTTTCTATTTTTAAAAATTTATTTATTTTAATTGGAGGCTAATTACTTTATAATATGTACAATTTCTGCCATACATTGACATGAATGTACATTGATGTACATGTGATCAGCCATGGATGTACATGTGATCCCCATCCTGACCACCCCCCTCTCACCTCCCTCCCCATCCCATCCCTCTGGGTCATCCCAGTGCACCAACCCTGAGCACTATCTCATGCATGGAACCTGGACTGGTGATCTGTTTCACATATGATAATATACATGTTTCAATGCTATTCTCTCAAATCATCCCACCCTTGTCTTCTCTCACAGAGTCCAGAAGACTGTTCTATACATCTGTGTCTCTTTTGCTATCTCACATATAAGGTTATTGTTACCATCTTTCTAAATTCCATATATATATATATGCATTAGTATACTGTATTGGTGTTTTTTCTTTCTGACTTACTTCACTCTGTATAATAGGCTCCAGTTTCATCCACCTCCTTAGAACTGATTCATATGTTCTTTTTAATGGCTGAGTAATACTCCATTGTGTATATGTACCACAGCTTTCTTATCCATTCATCTGCTGATGGACATCTAGGTTGCTTCCATGTCCTGGCTATTATAAACAGTCTTACAATGAACATTGGGGTACATGTGTCTCTTTCAATTCTGGTTTCTTCAGCGTGTATGCCCAAAAGTGGGATTTCTGGGCCATATGGCAGTTCTATTTCCAGTTTTTTAAGGAGTCTCCCACTGTTTTCCATAATGGCTGCACTACTTTGCATTCCCACCAACAGTGCAAAAGTGTTCCCTTTTCTCCACACCCTCTCCAGCATTTATTGTTGGATAGCAGGCATTCTGACCAGCATGAGATGGTACCTCATTGTGGTTTTGACTTCCATTTCTCTGATAATGAGTGATGTTGAGCATCTTTTCATGTGTTTGTTAGCCATCTGTATGCCTTCTCTGGAGAAATGTGTGTTTAATTCTTTGGCCCATTTCTTTTACTGGGTCATTTATTTTTCTGGAATTGAGCTGCATGAGTTGCCAAGCTAATCTTTAAAATCAAGGCTACAGAAATACCAATTTAGATTGCTACCATGAATGAATATTATGCCCAAGAGGATCTACTAAGAATGACCCTTATTCTATAAAGTATGATTAAAGGAAGCACAGGAAAAAATCAATTTGAATAAATACATCAGAAGATTAAAGATGTAAACAAAGGTAAAAGGAAGAGTCAATATGTAAGTGACAACATGAAGGAAAAGTGATAACAATAGAAGAATAGCTCATTGACTACTTGTTAGGTAATAAGTGGAAGATAAAGACCTCATTTAAAGCTGACAAGCAAGGTAGCAGAATGAGATCAAGAAAAGGGAAATAGAACACTCTATAAAGCTGTTAGTGGAAATGTAATCAAAATAAAACAGACCTTATAAGAATAAAAGTTCAATAAATTTGAATATTTTTAATTGTAATATAGATAACAGTTAATAGTACGAACAATACCGACTACAACACACAGAGTAACAGTTGTTGAAGAATGGACTGAAGTTTACTTGTACACATGAATGCTGACAGGTTTAAGTCACCTATTAAAAGTGTTTTCTATTAACATATAGAAGAAAACAATTCTACAGATCTATTTTATTAACAATCAAAATATTAATAGAAATGAATAATTAACATGTAAGACAAAGGAGAGAAAAAATAAATTAAGGTGGTTATATGGATACCTGATATATTAGAATTCACAGAAAAGAATAAACTAAGCAAAGTAGGATAATGAACTATACAACGAGCAACAATGTTCATAACATGATACAATTATAATGGATAAAAGGACATGTGAAGTAAAGATAAAAAAGATATGTAGTAAATACAGGCAACTTTTATATACCTCTGTGAAAAACAATGCCTGTGGATAAAGATATAGAGGAGCCTAAAATCAATTAATAAGATTGTTCTTGTCAATATTTTATTGAGCACTTACCTCAAAATTTAGAAAAGGAATGATAAATAAATCAATAAAACAAGAGGAAGAAATTAAGATATGAGCAGAAATAATGTATAACCTCAGATATGCACATAACACCACCCTTATAGCAGAAAGTGAAGAGGAACTAAACAGCATCTTGATGAAAGTGAAGGGAGAGTGAAAAAGCTGGCTTAAAAGTCAACATTAAAAAAACTAAGATCACGGCATCTGGTCCCATCACTTCATGGCAAACAGATGGGAAACAATGAAAACAGTAACAGACTTTATCTTCTTGGGCTCCAAAATTACTGCAGTTGGTGACTGCAGCCATGAAATTAAAAAATGTTCACTCCTTGGAAGAAAGCTATGACCAACCCAGACAGCATATTAAAATGCAGAGACATTCCTTTGCCTACAAAAGTCCATATAGTCAAAGCCATGGTTTTTCCAATAGTCATGCACAAATGTGAGAGCAGGTCAATAAAAAAGGCAGAGCACAGAAGAACTGATGCTGTTGAATTGTGGTGCTGGAGAGAAGACTCTTGAGAATTCCCTTGGACTGCAAGGAGATCAAACCAGTCAATCTAAAGAAATCAAACCTGGTTATTCATTGGAAGGACTGATGCTAAAACTCCAATATTTTGACCAACTGATGCAAAGAGCTGATTCACTAGAAAAGACTCTAATGCAGGGAAAGATTGAAGGAAGAGAAGGGGACAACAGAGGACAAGATGATTGGATGGGATTACCAACTCAATGGACATGAGTTTAAGCAAAGTCTGGGAGATGATGAAGGACAGGGAAGCCTGGTAAGTGCAGTCCATGGGGTCACAAAGAGTCGAACATGACTGAGCGACTGAACAACCACAAAATGTATTTTAATAGAGAAATAAAGCTATTAGGTCATTATGCTGCTTCTTTTAAAAATCTATTGTTTAGAAGATAAAGCAGAAAACCAAGTGTAAATACTGATACATTGGACATTTTATTTATTTTTATTTTTTACATTGGAAATTTTAAAAGATAAATTTAGAAATATCAAAACTAAGAAAGGAATGGAGGGAGGAATTAAAAACAAAAAACGACAAAGGGGAGGGAAGAAGAGCAGTAATGAAAGAAGGGTCTAATTAAGCTGACCTATAAGAAAATATAATTTGCAAAAATTGAATCAAAAGAAATATAAACTTTAAATTTCAAATTTCTTAGAAGAAAGGGTAGAATTTATGTGAGAACAACTATATCTTAGCCACACACAAAAAAGACAGTCCCATTTTCACAAGGGAGTTCTATCATACCTTCCAGAACTAAAGAATCCTAATGCTACATTAATAAGCACAGCAATAATGAAAACAAAGGACCTTTATCTTAGTAGGCTAAATCAGCTTGAATGGCAATTCAAGGAAAGTATGTGCATGTCTTAATCCTAGGACCTATGAATGTGAACTGCATTTGGAAAAGGGGTCTTTGCAGAAGTAATTAAGTTAAAAAAATTTCAGATAAGAATTTAAGGGAATTTCAAGGTAGATCCTAAATGTCATCCCAAATATGAGACAGACAGAAGGAAATTGGAAACATACACAGGAGAAATTGATGTGAAGATGGAGAGAGATGCAGCTGGAAAAGAAAGAATGCTGACAGTCACCGGTGACTAGGCAAGATGAAAGGCAAGGACTAGCTTATCAGATCCACTCTGGGGAATGTCGCTCTGCTGAGTTTGAGTTTGGAATTCTAGCCTTTAGGCCTGTGAGCAAATAAGTGCCTGTTGTAGCCAAATTAGTGGTAATATCAAGTACAGGAAACTAATATTGTACCAACCATGATAAAGATGGTAAGAAAAGGGAGAGATACAGAACAGTATCAACGTAGAAACTTAAAAGCATATGTTAAAAAGAACCATATAGAATTTCCCATGTGGTTAAGTATCTGTCTGTCAATGCAGGTTTGATTCCTGATCTGGGAAGATCCCACATGCCATGGAGCAAGTAAGCCTATGCACAACTACTGAGCCTGCGCTTCTCAACCAGAAAACCCCCTGAAATGAAAAGCCCACACACTGCAACTTAGAGTAGCCCCCACTGATCATAACTAGAGAAGGCCTGGAGGCAGCAACAAAGACCCAGCCCAGGCAAAAATAAATCTTTAAAAAAAAAAATTAAAATAAAAAAAAAGAATTATGTATCAGCAGATTAAAAATAGACATATAATGATCAAATGAGATTTATTCTAGAATTGCATGAATGACTTATATTAGAAAATCCATTAATATGTTTATGAGATGTACAAAAAGTTCTGTCTAGCCATATGTTCCTTTCCCTGAGTTGTTGAAAAAGATATAAATTTCTGGAATAACAAACTAAAAAAAAAACAGAAACAGATGTCTTCATAATTTGAAAACATATTTCAACCTTCAAATCAGTACATTTAAAGTCATGCCAAAGAACAGATGCTTTTGAACTGTGGTGTTGGAGAAGACTCTTGAGGGTCCCTTGGACTGCAAAGCGATCCAACCAGTCCATCCTAAAGGAAATCAATCCTGAATACCCATTGAAAGGACTGATGCTGAAGCTGAAACTCCAATACTTTGGCCACCTGATGCAAAGAGCTGACTCATTTGAAAAGATCCTGTTGCTAGGAAAGGTTGAAGGTGGGAGAAGTGGATGACAGAGGATGAGATGGTTGGATGGTATCACCGACTCAATGGACATGAGTTTGAGTAAACTCTGGGAGTTGGTGATGGACAAGGAGGCCTGATGTGCTGCAGTCCATGGGGTCTCAAAGAGCTGGACATGAATGAGCAACTGAACTGAACTGAAAGTTATGTTAAAGAAAAGGATTTTTAAAATTACAGTTTTTATTTTACGTATTTGGGGAATAATTCAATTCAATCTGAAAAGAGAAAACTTATAAGAATGAGTAATGCATAGAAGTTAAAAATACTATCATTTAGAATGGTTTGATAAATTTGGAAAAATAAATCAAATGAAAAACAAATTAAAAAAATAAAATGTTTCAGTATAGTAGCTGAATAATAATATGAAAGTAAAAAACTAGCACATATACAAAAAAACTCAAGGAGATAATATATTTGAAAAAGATATTCAATTTATAATTATAAAAAATTCTAGGAAAAAAACTTTAGTACATGAGAATTGTTATCTTAATAAATGATTTTTACAAACCTGATTATACTTCATTGAAGGTAAAGTTATTTATTTTAATATCACATATAGAATAAACCTCAAATGATTTATCTTTTACATGTGCTTTAAAAATCAATATTAAAATTAATTAATCACTATGGAACTTCCTTGGTGGTCCAGTGACTAAGACTCTGTTAACAATGCAGGGGGACTGGGTTCAATCCCTTTTCAAGGAACTAGATCCCACATGCTGCAACTAAGAGCTACAACTAAGAGGTTGCACGCTGCAACAAAGATTAAAGATCCCAGATCCCACATGCCCCAACTAAGAACCGGTGTAGCCAAATAAACATTTAAAATTAAAAACTAAAACTTATGAGACTTTGGTATCATTGAAACTATAATGATAACCTTATATCACACTTTCATCCTCTGTTGCCACCTTCTTTTCATGTCCTAAATTTTTTCCAGCATCAGGGTCTTTTCCAGTGAATTGTCTTTTCACCTCAGGTGGCCAAAGTACTGGAGCTTCAGCTTCAACATCAGTCCTTCCAATGAATATTCAGGGTTGATTAACTGTGATAGCCTCTTAATTTATGGTTAGTCCTATTTTACATGGAATATAAATTTAGAAACAGCCAATCACATATAGTTAATATACTGATAGAGAAATCTTTAAAAAATCACTATTGATTTTTATTTCAAGTAAAATTTTTTTAAAATAAAACTTCCTTTGGGCTGTTAAAATAAAACACAGGAACAACCAAAGTTCATTGAAATTAGATTCTCCTCCCGAAAGAGAAAGAAGGAATCTAAAACCCAGCACTGCTGTCATGAGGAAATGGAATGTTCTGAGTGTTTTCCACAATTTGTCTCTCATTTGACTAGAATTTAAACATTAAATGGGGCAGTGCTCTTCAATCAGTTTGTTTAAAACTGACAAGCTGTTAAATAACATATCAGTTGGAAGGTTATTGAAGATATTAAAAAATGCCCATATCTATGCCAAACGATGTTTAAATGCCTATCCATCCAATGGTTGATAAAAAGAATAGTTAAGCTGGAGATGTTTAAGATGTAACATATTCTATACTTGTATATAGGCAAGAATGCATAACATTTAGTGGAGACAGAAAAGGGAGAGTAAAAAAAAAGATTAATTTTTCCACTTTTATTTTTAATGGCTTTATTCATATTTAAAGTCTCAATCACACCCATTGGAATGAGTGAATTGGAAAACATATAGATATTGTGAATATAGAGAGCCATTGGTCCCAATGGCTTGTTTTTTCTCTATTTTTCTTTCTTCAATATTTGCTTAATGAGGCAGAAAAGTCTGTTGAAGTTTCTAGATTGGAGCCTGAACACCTTGATTTTCTTGCTTCTTTTCTGCACCCCTGAAGAATTACCTAAATTACAGTGACTGAAAGGGATGAAGATTCACAACCAGAGGGAGAAAAAAACTAATTCCTTTTTATCACAAGAAAGTGAAATGTGAATCAGTTTCATCCTTGCTTAAGATACGGGGCAAGTTATTCAACCTTTCTGAATCTCAGTTGATTCAATTTTAAAACAATTATTAATAGTACTTATTTATATACCAATGTATGTAATGACATAAACCAACGCCATAATTGCATAACTAGATATAAAAAAGAAAACAACAGAACAGCTGAAATAAATTGTATTCTTGTGATTTTCTTTATATACAAAAGGAATTATTTGGAGCCTCAAGTAAATATGATGAGAAAAGAAAACATGCTTTCTCTTTCCCTACCTTCCCAACTCCCACCTCCCCCCTCCCGCCCCACACCTTCTCTCTGGATTATCCCTGTGCATCAGTCCCAAGCATTCTGCATCCTGCATCAAACCTGGACTGGCGATTCGTTTCACTTATGATATCATACATGTTACACTGCCACTCTAACCTCCCAAGACACAAACACCTTAAAATCGGGGTAGTTAATTTTTGAAAAAACTGAACCAGAGAATACTTGAAAACTGCCAATCTCAACAAAGGGGATGTATTAGGAGAGGTTTAGCTGAAATTTTCATAGTTAACAATGAGATGCCAAACACACCCATTTCATACCACCTAGAATGCTAGTAGCTAGCCTTTATCTGGAAAGACTGAATTCAAGGATTCATCACTGTTATGCATGCAACTCAGTAGTGGCCACAGGACTGGAAAAGGTCAGTTTTTATTCCAATCTCAAAGAATGCTCAAACTACTGCACAATTGTACTCATCTCACATGCTAGTAAAGTAATGCTCAAAATTCTCCAAGCCAGGCTTTAACAATACGTGAACCATGAACTTCCAGGGATTCAAGCTGGTTTTAGAAAAGGCAGAGGAACCAGAGATCAAATTGCCAACATCCACTGGATCATAAAAAAATCAGGAGAGTTCCAGAAAAACATCTATTTCTGCTTTATTGACTATGCCAGAGCCTTTGACTGTGTGGATCACAATAAACTGTGGAAAATTCTGAAAGAGATGGGAATGCCAGAGCACCTCACCTGCCTCTTGAGAAATCTGTATGCAGGTCAGGAAGCAACAGTTAGAACTGGAAATGGAACAAAGGACTGGTTCCAAATAGGAAAAGGAGTATGCTAAGGCTGTATATTGTCACCAAGCTTATTTAAGTTATATGCAGAGCACATCACGAGAAATGCCAGGCTGGATGAAGCACAAGCTGGAATCAAGGTTGCTGGGAAAAATATCAATAACATCAGATATGCAGATGATACCACTTTTATGGCAGAAAGCAAAGAATTAAAGAGCCTCTTGATGAAAGTGAAAGATAGTGAAAAAAGTTCACTTAAAGCTCAACATTATGAAAACTAAGATCATGGCATCTGGTCCATCACTTCATGGCAGATAGATGGGGAAACAGTGGGAACAGTGGTAGACTATTTTGGGGACTCCAAAATCACTTTAGATGGTGACTGCAGCCATGAAATTAAAAGATGCTTGCTCTTTGGAAGAAAAGTTCCATCTAGTCAAAGCTATGGTTTTTTCAGTGGTCATGTATGTATAACTCCCCTGGTAGCTCAAACGGTTAAGCATCTGCCTACAATGCAGGAGACCTGGGTTTGATCCCTGGGTTGGGAAGATCCCCTGGAGAAGGAAATGGCAACCCACTCCAGTACTCTTGCCTGGAAAATCTCACATGTATGGATGTGAGAGTTGGACTATAAAGAAAGCTGAGCCCCAAAGAATTGATGCTTTTGAACTGTGGTGTTAGAGAAGACTCTTAAAAGTCCCTTGGACTGCAAGGAGATCCAACCAGTCCATCCTAAAGGAAATCAGTCCTGATATTCAGTGGAAGGACTGATGCTGAAGCTGAAACTCCAATACTTTGGCCACCTGATGCAAAGAAATGACTCATTTGAAAATACCCTGATGCTGGGAAAGATTGCAAGCAAATGAAGAAGGCGATGACAGATCATGAATGGTTGGATGGCATCACCATCTCAATGGACATGAGTTTGAGTAAATACCGGCAGTTGGTGATGGACAGGGAGGCCTGGCGTGCTGCAGTCCATGGAATCACAAAGAGTCAGCCATGACTGAGTAACTGAACTGAACACTTCACCAGTTTGCAACCATACCTATATGGAGGGTTTACATCAATATTTCATTTTTCAGTCTTAAATGCAAATGAATATTAATGACAGATACTTAAAATCTTTTACACTAAATACAGGTGGACACTCACACCAATAGAAACAAAGAAACCCTGAATAAAGTCATGTTCCTGAATAAGAATACCTCAAAAAATATATGTATTATACACACATGTGTATGAGGCCTGGCGTGCTGCAGTCCATGGAATCACAAAGAGTCAGCCATGACTGAGTAACTGAACTGAACACTTCACCAGTTTGCAACCATACCTATATGGAGGGTTTACATCAATATTTCATTTTTCAGTCTTAAATGCAAATGAATATTAATGACAGATACTTAAAATCTTTTACACTAAATACAGGTGGACACTCACACCAATAGAAACAAAGAAACCCTGAAGAAAGTCATGTTCCTGAATAAGAATACCTCAAAAAATATATGTATTATACACACATGTGTACCTCAAAATATATATGTTTACATATACACACACAATTATCAGTTACATACACAATATTTCATAAAATAAAAACAAAATCTCATAAGAATAACATTCACAGAAAAAAGCATTCTTGAGGATTTTTTTTTTAATGATAGAGAAACTCAACTGAAGGGTTAAAAGAGAAAAGCAAAAGAATCTCCCAAAAGGTAGCATAAGGAAAAAAATTGGGGGAGGGATAAACATAGTCAAGGGGGAGATACAAGGTCCCATGGATATGATTTCCAAAGGAAGTGCGGGTCACGTTATTGGCCATGATTATTTAGTCCTCCACATACATAGACCGGCTATGGTCTCATCAGGGGCAAAGTTCACTTCCTTGTCAGTGTTATATGATGAAAATGACAGTGAGCTGGTTTTAAGCCTGCTTGTTTATCTGCCACTGATAACGTGAGGAACACACACTTAGCTAGTTCACTACTTAGACACAGGAAGCAGAGTCATACTAGCTGACTCACAGGTCTGTAGTGTAAAGCAGAGTCCTTCAGCTAAACCATGTCAAGTCATTCAAGTCCCAGCAAGAAAGCAGAGAGGTGAGAAAAAATAAATGAACATTGCTGTAAAATGTCATTTGAGGCTGGTCTGTTACACAGCAACTGCTAACTGCAACAGTAACTCAAAAAATATGTGATATACACACATGTGTACCTCAAAATATATATGTTTACATACAGACACACACAATTATCAGTTACATACACAATATTTCATAAAATAAAAACAAAATCCCGTAAGAATAACAGAAAAAAAAACGACATCTTAAAATTATCAAATAAATAATAAAGAAAACTTTCTCAAATAGCAGGTGCAATATTTCTGTTGAAAGAGCATTGGTGGAAAAAAAAAAGCATCAACTAGTATCAAGTATAACAAATAATATTAACCAAATGGTATAATTATGATATTAAAAAAAATGGATAAGTAATTACACTACATCTCCTTAGAGCACTGGAAGGGTAAAATCAGTAAAGTTTTCAAAGTAGAAAAGCCAGAAATCCTTAAGAATTAAATTTGTTAGTCACAAGAAGCACCTATGAGACAATAAAATTGACTTCAAAATTTGAAGGGAAAATTATTTCACCTCAGAATTTTATTACAGGCAATCTACACTCAAGGGTGAACACAGCATCAAGACATTTCAGATGGGCCTTCTGAGATATTAATTCCTAAATATGCTTGCTTGGTGAACTCCTTAAGAAAGACATCCAATAAAGGAGTTTTTTTTTTTTTTTAAGACAATGGTTTAACAGGAAATATAGCCAATATTTTATAATAACTGTAAATGGAGTGTAACCTTTAAAAATGCTATAGAATTGTTTTTTAAAATGCAGTCACAAAGCACAAAAACCTTCCATTACCTTGATACCAGCAGATGGTATGTTACTATCTTACTTCATGCTAACAAAGAATAATGAGATTTATACGTGTCGAGGACAGAAAATGCTATTAATAAGATCTTCTAGTAAGGATTTGCAAATCAAGCATTTCCATATGAACTGTGAGGAATTTGCCTCAAATCATTTTTTCACAAATTACTCACAAATAAACTTTTCATAACTTTTATCAGCTGTGACAATTAAGATCTAACTGCTTGACATTGCTTTATCTCAGTCCTCTTTCCTCCTGTAACTTGTTCGCTGCACATTTTCTTCCAAATGTTTTTTGACTTAGCTCTCTTATAAAACATATTATTGTAACACTCTTAAATACATCACAGAAGTAAAAATAAAACTATTTAATTTAAAAATTGTTTTTACCTAAAAAGAGAGAGAGACTGATTCCATAGGTGACATTAAGTATCTAGCTAAGCTGGCCTTACCATTTTCATTCATCAGGAAACAAACATAAGTTGCCTTACTCACAGAAACTAAGCTCAACAAGAATCAGAGTCACAGTTTCTTGTATATTAACATTACCTTTTAATGAATTTCTCACCTCTATAAGATAAATCAAGATTTATCTATTTCCAAGCTGCGAATTTATTCTTTAAAAAAGATTTTTCTTCCATGTCCAGGGAATATTTGTGTTAAATAACCAGTTTGAACTTACAAAATAATTGTTTATTCATGTACACTCGTGGCTGATCCGTGTCGATGTGTAGCAAAACGAATACAGTATTGTAAAGCAAAACAAACTAAAAAAATAAAAATTAATTTAAAAAAAAGCACTGCAATAAAAAGATTTTCCTTTGTTCTTTGTGGAAAATTTGATAATTTTAGGCTAAGTAAACCTTTTCAAGTTTAGCAATGCTTTGCTATTACTGATAAAATTTGAAATGTGAAAGAATGGTGATTATGTACAACAGCTTGTTTATATCCTCAGTTTCTCTCTGATGCAAATCTGTCAAAACACATTATTGCTTAAATGATCACTCTTCTTAATACAAGATATATTTCTAAAGATTCCAGAAGACTTCGGAAAATTAAAAAGCAATATATTAAGATATCTTCATTGTATGTTATAGAGATCAAATTTAGAAATTCAAAGCCATCAGTTCACTAGCTAATATGCTTTTTAATTTGCCATTCTAGTCATACAAAGAAGTCATTCAATTCAAGAGTTGATAAATGAAAATAGTTGTGAAACTAAACAGGATGGTAATTTATTCAACAGATTTAATTTCATAATCTTACGCAATTGCATTCTAGATCCCACATTTTACATTTAACCCCAAGGTGTATCAATAAATATGATTAACATATTTATAATCAAATACATACCAAATTGATAAACCCAGGATTATAATTTACTTTAAATATTAACTAAGTGATAAAATAGTTCTAAATACTTTTAAATGAAAGAAAATCACAAACGTGACTAGTCGCATTTCAATTATAACACCTTGTTTTAAATCCAAACCTCTGCTTGCTTCATATTCTTTCAATGTTTCCATATAGATGGCATCAATGCCTATTATTTCAGGGCTTCAGGATTATCTTCATTATTCTGTACATTCTTGGTTGCCTTTCAAACAAATGTTGATTTTCAATTATTCCAGGAAACAAGGCAATGCAGAGTTTAGCATACTAAATCACATGAAACTTATGAAGTCTTAAGAGTATATCTGTAATTCAGTGTCTACCCACATGTATTAAAGATAACACAAAGACGGTCTTGTCTAAAATGAGGAATATAAAAAGAGTGGAAAAGAAATGCACAAACCGAAATCAATATGGATCACTTTAAAAAAGGTATTAGTATCTATAAGAAAAATAATAAGCAGCTAAAAAACTAAACAGTTTGCACAAAAATGCATATGCTGTAGAAAAGAAAACAAATGAACTATACCAGGTTACTACTGAGAATAAAGGACAGTGCATTTCTATTTAAAACAGCAGAGTCCCTCATCACTCTACAATGGCATATGTACCTTTTACTGTCAAGATGCCTGTGCTTTCAAAAAGCAAAAAAAAAAAAAAAAAAGTGATGCCATGAAAATCACCATGAAGAAAGTATATAGTGCTTAGAAGATACGTGTAAAATAACAGGAATGCAATTTTTATTTTTTATTTTTTTAATTAATTTTTAGTTTTTAATTTGTTTTGCTTTACAATACTGTATTCATTTTGCTATACATTGAGATGAATCAGCCACAAGTGAGGAATGCAATTTTTAAAGGGAACAAAAATAGGATATAAACCTGGACACATGGGAAAGATAGAAAGCCCCAGAAGAAAATGTTCTTCACACAGAATATATAATAGAACGAGTAGTTTTATTGATTTCTTTTTTAATTTTAAAGACCTCAGAAATGTCTTAGGACTATCAGTACATCCTTCTAATTATTCTTACTTGATTCCATTATTTATGTCTCTCAGGTTCTCATTTTAAGAAAAGTTGCAACCAATGAACTTTGGTTCATAAATTTTGCTTCTCCCAATTTTTCTACAAGGGAGTAAAGTATTTGTGGTAGGTAACTTTCTCAGTAATATTTGTAACCTCAAACTTCCAGTATATAGATGAGAATTAATAGCATTACTGCTGCTGCTGCTGCTAAGTCACTGCGACCCCATAGATGGCAGCCCACCAGGCTCCCCCGTCCCTGGGATTCTCCAGGCAAGAACACTGGAGTGGGTTGCCATTTCCTTCTCCAATGCATGAAAATGAAAAGTGAAAGTGAAGTCTCTCAGTTGTGTCCGACTCTTCTTGACCTCCAGACTGCAGCCTACCAGGCTCCTCTGTCCATGGGATTTTCCAGGCAAGAGAACTGGAGTGGGGTGCCATCGCCTTCTCCAGATAGCATTACTAAATATGCTCAAAAAGATTGGCTTAGGTATTTCTGAGAAGTCTGGGAAGATATAAAATGGAAAAGACATGCATGGCCCAGACCCAGCTTAAAAATATTTCTCCCCTATTTTAGCATTTTCTTATCATCTAGAAATGATATCTATCGTTTTTAGGAAGCTAAGGGGAGACACAGTAGTGCTCCATAATATCAAACTGAATGCATAATAGGGCTTTCCAGGTGGCTCAGTGGTAAAGAATGCTCTTGCCAACGAGGAGACTCAGATTTCTATCCCTGGGTTTGGAAGATCCCATGGAGGAGGAAATGGCAACTCTCTCCAGTATTCTTGTCTGGAAAATTCCATGGACAGTGGAGCTTGACAGACTATACTCAATGGAGTCATAAAGAGTCAGACATGAATTAGTGACTGAGCACAATGTAGGTGATGCTATTGAATGTTGTCTGGAAAATCTAGTTTGGCTGCCAGAAGCTAAGGAAATTAATCTCTCTACAGTAATGAAACTTAAGACAATCTAGGAATGAATGGACAGTTCAGCTCAATGCCATCATGAAACATAATTATTTCTCAGGCTCACTTATATGGGGGAAAAGATTACTTATTCTCAAATAACCTGAAGGAATAAAAAATTTGTCAGTGATGAGAGGCACTGACACTTTGGATAACAGATAACATGCAATCCCAGGAGATGATTTAAGAAAACAAGTGGAGCAAAATTAGAAACAGCCTACAGGCCCCTGATGAGTGGTAACAGTTATGAAACTGTCGGAAACTAGTAAGAGTTGAACTTCAGTTCAGTCAGGCTCTCTCGGGCATCTACCACAGGAAGCAAGTGGCCAGAACTCTTTTGAAACTTAAAAATAATCTAAGACAGCAATGTTTTAAAATTGTCTTCACATTGGTCAACTGTTAACATTACTGGAATTTTCAGAAATTACTTATTCTTGTATAGAAACCAGTCTTGCAATGCTCCTTTAGGAGTTCACATTTTACACTTCGAAGTGTTCAAATACAGAGGCCTCCTTGGTCGTTGAGAAAATGTATACTTTTGACTATGGACTCTATTTTTGCTTTCTGTAAGCTTACTTCAATTGTAAAAACACTAAATGATTGTAAAAAACACAATAGGCAAATTGATCTTATGTGTATGTGTTCTAAGTAGCTTCAGTCATGTAAAAACACTTCAGTCATTGTAAAAACACTAAATGATTGTAAAAAATACCAATAGGCAAATTGATCTTATGTGTATGTGTTCTAAGCAGCTTCAGTCATGTCCAACTGTTTGAGACCACATGGATTGTAGCCCTCCAGGCTCCTCCGTCCATGGGATTCTCCAGGCAAGAATACTGAAGTGGGTAGCCATTCCCTTCTCCAGAGGATCTTCTGAATGCAGGGACTGAACCAGCATCTCTTGTCTCCTACCTGACAGGCAGGCTTTTTACCACTAGCACCATCTAGGAATCCCCAAATTCTGACTGTTGTGCTTTGTCAGTGTCTGGTGTCTAACTCTTTGTGAGCTCATGGACTGCAGCATGCCAGGCTCCTTGGTCCATGGGGATTCTCCAGGCAAGAATACTGGAATGGGTTTCCATGCCCTCCTCCAGGGGATCTTCCCAACCAGAGATGTACTTCTTGCATGTCTGCATTGACAGGCAATTTTTTTTTTCTTTTTTAACCACTAGTGCCACCTAGGAAAGTCCAGTCTCACATATCCCATCAATTTCTCTGACATACAATTGTTTTTCTATGCTTCTAAAACATCAAAAAGAATAGTAAAAATATTTGAAAGAAGAAGGTAGATGGAATAAGGGCCATCTACTATATACCATAGTGAAAGTGAAAGTGAAGTCACTCAATCGTGTCCATGGAATTTTCCAGGCAAGAATACTGGAGTGCATTGCCATTTCTCACTCCAGGGATCTTCCTGAGCCAGGGGTCAAATCTATGTTTCTTATATCTCCTGAACTGGCAGGCAGATTATTTACCATTGGGCCACCTAGTTTAAGCAGAGTCTCAAAGATGACAGAGAGGTAAAGTGGCACAATAAGTCATTAAGCTGATAGTCATCAGCTCAAGTGATATTCAGGCATAGGTCTTATGAATCCAGAGCTCATATTTCTTTTATTATGCTATAGCGCCCTGGCCTGAGTGTTGCTTCCAATCCACTCTCCCTGTAAAAGAAAACAGTCTGTGTTTATACTGTGACATATAAAAATCTGACCATACACTACAGAAGTGTACTCCTTCAAAGCCATGAAGAATGTAACTCAGTCCAAAATAACTATGACAGAGAAAACATATAATTTCTAACTCTGCTGCTGATTCTGCATACCAGCACCATGTGAAGATACAAACAAAAAATGCATGCTTATATGTAGCTATGTATCTATGTTTATTGGTTGTGATCTGCTTATTTCTGAACACTTAGAATTATACAGTTTAAACTTCTTCCCAGTCTCTATTCCTTTATTTAATAAAGGCAAGACATCACATTCTTTGGTATCTAAGAATAAGGTTCTATCTGTAAAGTTATATGCATAAGTGCTCCATCGTTCAGTCATATCCAACTCTCTGTGACCCTGTGGACTGTAGCCCGCCAGGCTCCTTGGTCCATGGGATTTTTCTGGCAAGAACATTGGAGGGGTTGCCACTTTCTCCTCCAGGCGATCTTCCCAACCCAGGAATGAACACACATGACCTGTGTTCCCTGTATTGCAGGTGGTGTCTTTACCATTGAGCCACCAGGAAAGCACTAAAGTTATAGGAAATGTGAGGAAATACATTAAAATAGTACTATGTAGATCTTAACCATTTTAAGAAACATTTATATTATGAATGATGAGATAATTCTTGTCATTTCATTATTGTATACTCTAGTATAAAACACTGATTTAGATATATTCAAGGATGTCTTTGAAAAAGGGTACATTTTAAAAAATGATTTACAAATGCCTATTTTAAGTACCTTTGGAACTGCCTTTTATGAGTGGCTCATGATATCCAAAGACTAGAGCATAACCCACCATTGTGTTAGGTTGTCTCTGAAGTAAACTTAATTATCTACTTGGTTGTCCTGCATGGCAGTCTTGACCCATAGCTGGAAGTCAACTCAGGAAAATGCCAAATAACAGGATTCCATAAGGCATAGAGAGGCCAAGATTAGAGTATTTGCCCCATCGTGAAATCACCTAAAGAGGTTTGTTTTAATACCCAACTACATTCCATTTTTTTTTAAAGGAATCTGAATTTTAGTTTCCTTCTTTTAACCTGACACCAGCCTATATTTGAATAATAGTGAATACTTTATTCTTCTGTTCAGAAAATAATTGAAATGCATTTTGCATTATCAATATAGTGTGTCCCTTTGTGGTATATAAAGCAGAAATTGAAATATTAAAACCCAAATTATTATTTAACTTTGGTTTGATACACAAATGCTGACTTAAAAGTAAAACAAACCAGACAAAAAACCCCAACAAAATATTCCAATGACATCATGTTAATAGTATATTCTATCACCATAAAAACTAGAATTTATGTGCTGTGAATCAGCTTGCTATTGAAATAGAGTATAAATGAGAACGTTTAGGGATAAAGAAATGTCAGGTCAACCTCAATATCTCCAAATGTATCCCCACAAAAAGACTATGCATTTTGCTAAATTCAAACACATAGGAGGATTTGCCTGGGAGGGGACTTAGAACACAGAACAGTAAAGACAAGCAATGGGCAGCGATTTCAAGAAATTTAAACCACTATCTCTGCATTTGTTGAATTTATAATTTGATTCAAAACACTATACAAATCCAAATAAAAATAAATAAGTTAAGTGCTTGATATTATTTCCATGCACAAAAATTATCACCTAGAGTTGTTTGGGGCTTAAACTAGCTGACATGTTACTGCATATAAACTATTTAGTACAATACTAGGCCTTTGGTTTGCTTTTCCAGGTCTTTGCATTCTGTAAAGGTGACTGTTGGCACATCTCACATGAAAATATGAGATCAGCCAATGAGTAAGTGGCACCCTCACAGTATGAACATATTCTGACTTGAAAAGTACACATAAAAATAAGTTTCCTTGCTATAGAGTTTTGACAGGACACCTAACCATGCATAAAGACATTTTTTCCCATAGAAGTGTTAAGATAAAAGAAATCGAATAAGAGGTTACTTTTACTCATGAAATATAATCAGAAGCCAACCTCCTCACTGAAGCCTTGTGGCTTCTTTAAGTCACCCTGCTCACCTCCTCCTGGACTCTGTCTACTTTCTTGACCACATTTACTGAATCATGCATCTGATTTTTCCATTGTATGCTGACTTGATTTGTGTTTTGCTTGGGGAGTTAACTAGTCATTGCATTCTGTTTTCTTTCCCATTTACCTGGCTTTGACAGCAGCCTCTTTTGACAATAGCACTAGACATTCAGCCAGGCTATAGGGCACTTGCCACAAGGGGCAAGCCAACCTCTAAGCTCTATCCAACCTCTATATCTTAGGCCAATATGTTCAACAGACTCACTCCTGTGCTAAAATATCTTTACGTTTTAAGTTTTATTGAAAAATAGGAATTGTATATATTTAAGTGCACAGATTGATGTTTTGACGTATACACTGTAAAGTAATCACAACAATTAAGCCAATTAACATACTCATTACCTCACATAGTAACTATCATTTTTTGTGGTGAGAACACTTAAGATTTACTCTCTTAGCAAATTTCAAGTGTATAATACCGTGTGATTAACTGTAGTCACCATGCAGTACATCAGACCTCCAGAACCTTTTCATCTTGTGTAACTGTAAGGAAGAATAGAATATGACATCCCCCAAATATGCCACTTTGGCATGTGGTTCTTTTGAGCTAAAAGCAATTAAGAGATAATGGACTCAGTAAAAGTATTTTATCTCTCCATTAACTGCCTAAAAGAGTTTGGATGGGGGGTGGTTTAGAGCTTAGAAAGCCTTATCTGCATGGTATGTAAACATTTGTTTACCAAACACTTGCTTTTCTCATCTTCTTGTGAACTGTCTTCTCTCTCTTAGAAGGTCGACATCCCTCTCCCTTTCTCCTTAGCACAGGATGGAATATAAGTCTCAACTGTCTGTATCTGAGTCTTAATTTTATAGGACTCCTGAATGTAAAAAAATTAAATGTTTTCCTCCAGCTACTGCTTTATTTCAACTGAATTATTAGGCCAAAGAACCTAGACAAGGGAAGAACCAAAAACACTTCCTCCCGTACAACTGAAACTTTGTACTCTTGACTAAGTCTCCATTTACCTCCCATTTCCACTTTCCCCTGGCAATTGCCATTCTATCAGTTTAACTACTTTAGATTCCACATATAAGTGAAATCATGTAGCATTTGTTTTTTGTGTCTGACTTATTTCATTTAGCATGCCTTTCAGTTACATCCATGTTGTCACAATGAAGAATTTCCTTAAGGCTGAAAAATATTCCAATGTATACATTGCATTTTCTTCATTCATCTATTGAAGGACATTGAGGTTGCTTCCATATCTTGGCTATTGTGAATAGTGTTACAATGAACGTGGACATGCAGACATTCAAGATACTGATTTTATTTCCTTTGCATAAATACATAGAAATGAGATTGATGAATCATAGAGTAATTCTATCTTTAATTTGTTGATGAACAGTTTTCCCATAATACCTATACCCTCTCTTTGCATCTTGAAAAAGACCATTCACTGAGAATATCCTATTGAGATTCTATCAGATCTGGGGAATTTAAGTGTTTAAATTATGGATTATTGCAATTCTGTCTTCTCACAGCAGAGTAATTTCCCATATCACAACAGCCAATTTTTTTTTTTTTTTTACTAAATAGAAATACCTTATTTGATTTGGTTCTTTACTCTCTAAAGTATGTATACCAACAAGGAAGTGCTGTTGACAGCAACATATACAGAAACATAATGTGCATATTTATATTTATGAGAATATGGATTATTCATTTGATATTCAAAATAAATCTGCATATTACTTTGATAATCAAAACCTAAGAGGAACACTATGTTCTTTTGTGATAAAAGCACTTCTCAGAATACACACAAAGCAATATAATTCAATTAGGAAATGCTTAGTATTTCTTTTTAAATCAAACTTAAATACTACTAAATCAGACCTTAAATACAAAGTAAATGCAATAAATATTTAACTTTCCCACTAATTTAAATAGTTTTATGTTATTGTAACTAACAAAAGCAAATGGAAACAAAATTATAGGTCATTTTCTGTGTTAATGTCAGACAAACATATGTGCTTTTAATTACTGATTCGTAAAACAAAGATAATAAGCCAGAGCTAGTAAGGTTATGGTGAGACTCAGATAAACTCTCTCGTGACACATGTGTATATCATAGATTGTCAGTTACTGACAATTCACTAAGTAGAAGGCTAAATCTCTGCAAAAGATGGACTACCTTCTGTTCATTCAAACTATTTATCCATAAACTTAATTTACTGTTAGTGTTCAGCTCCTGCCTTACATTAAGTAAATTCAGGTATTCAGATCCTCAATATACACTGGAAAAAGTTTAGGAAGTTACTATATCATATTAATATTTATGACTTACTGAAATCATAGCATAATCATGATATTAAAAATCATTATCCAAGCTATTATACAACTTTAGAAAGATTATTGTATTCTTTCCTCATTGCCATGGTAGGCATTGATTAAAAAAAAAAAAGTGAATACTACCTTTGTTTACTTTCTATTCAGTATCAAATTAAAAACAATATATTCATTGCTGGTGAGCATGTAAATGAGTATAACTCTTTGAGGACTATATGACTATATCAAACATATATACTTACTAGTGACCTACTAATTCCAAATTAATCTGTGGATTTATTTATTGATAAAAGTGATAGGGACTAACTATCAATATCAGGGTAGATGGTATGATGTATATAAAGAAAAATGTCATGATACATGTATGCACATAAGTATGCTTATTATAGACTTTTCTTTGAACATGCATTGTGATATAAGACAGGAAAATATTGTGTTGACCGAAAGTGTGTTTGAATTCTCCCATAACATCTTATGGAAAAACCTTAGAACACTTTTGGCCAACCTAGCATTAACAGTGAAGCACATATGCCCATGCATCAGTGGAGAAAAGGCCAAGCAAGGTCAGCAAGAAAAAATAGTTTTGTCTGTGCCTGTGGCTTGAATTCGGAGAAGGCAATGGCACCCCACTCCAGTATTCTTGCCTGGAAAATCCCATGGACAGAGGAGCCTGGTAGGCTGCAGTATATGGGGTCACTACTAGTCAGAAATGACTGAGCGACTTCACTTTCACTTTTCACTTGCATGCATTGGAGAAGGAAATGGCAACCGACTCCAGTGTTCTTGCTTGGAGAATCCCAGGGACGGGGGAGCCTGGTGGGCTGCCATCTATGGGATCACACAGAGTCAGACACGACTGAAGCAACTTTGCAGCAGTAGCAGTGGCTTGAATTTTTAAATTATTTTATGTTTTAATTGTTAAAAGATTAAAAAAAACATTTAATTTGCCAATATTCTATTTTAAAAATTTTATTACTAATAGTATTAAATTACCAAACTCTTTATCCTATGCTTATGGTAGAATGTGTCATCCTCAAGATGCATGAACTAGTCAGTGGAATGGAATGATTCTATTTAAATAGGTTGGAAGAATGCCTTCTTGAATTTTCAATCCATAACACCAATCAGACAATGTTTTAAAAACACATTTCAGATGTAAATAGAATTACTTGACATTTTCATTGAAAAACACCTGAATTACAAGAGATCTGGAAAGCATCTGCCTGCAGTATGGGAGACCTGGGTTCGATCCCTGGGTTGCAAAGATCCTCTGGAGAAGGAAATGGCAACCCTACTCCAGTACTCTTGCCTGGAAAATTCCGTGGACTGAGGAGCTTAGTAGGCTACAGTCCATGGCGTAGCAAAGAGACGGACATGACTGAGCAACTTCACTTCACTTCAAGAATTTAGAATGACGGATTTGCCCTACTCTGACCACAATTTGCTCTAACTCATTTTTGGATTTTATGGAACCACTGATGATAATGCTGTCAAGTCTAGTTCTGTTAACACTTCATCTTGTTAGAGACCTGAAAAATAAATTGGTAATTAGCAGTTTAGGCTTTATCATTCTTCCTGAGCTAAATACCAGAAAGAATGGTAATTTTTCAGAATGGCATACTGCTGGATTTATGTGGCTCTCTGGTGAAGATTCAAAAAAAAAAAAAAAAAAAGATGGGGGAAAAGTTTGTTTTAAAAGTCCCTTTAATACATTATTGGAGACCAAAATCTAGAAATATACAAACATATAATGTGATAGTAAAAAAGACATGAGAAAGCATATCACACAATGATACTCAAAGAGGGCTTCGGGGTGAAGGTAGGAGTATTCATACTTAGATATCCTATGAAAAGCAAGCATTATCAATATAATTAGATAATATTGAAGTTATTTACTCTGAATAATCCAAGATCTTAAAATAATCTAGGAATCAATAATTATCCCATGCTTGGTGTCAGTTGAAATAATCAACTAAAATTTAATATGTTGAAGTAACTTGTACTCATCTGCACTAATATATATCTGAACACAATAAGTAATAATCCACAATGTTATATATATTTGTGTGTGTGTGTTCAGTCATGTACTCATTTATGTCCATGTTTGATACATGTGAAAAGTATTGATTCAAAGCAGCAGAACTTTTTCACTAGGAGACAGCTATAGAAAAGACAGTTTTTAGAATTAAAATTTTCTACTTCTTGTTCCCTGGAGACTGCCCCAGTTCGCCAAGAAAGGCTATGCCTTTCTTATGGTGTAAGGAGAGAGACAGCAATTAATTTAGTAAGCTCCAGGAGGTATTAAAAACAAAAGTACTGGTAGGGTGAATTCTCTGGTACTAGAATTCTCCTCAAACCTGATGCTTTCTGTCTACAAGCCTAGTGGGTTTCATTATGATTCTTACAGAAAGCCATTAGCCCTTTCCAAGCTAGACTGCACAGGCTGACCAACCCATCTATCCTCTCTCATTCTTTCAAAATATCAGTAGTCTTAAGTCAAACACAACCTTAATCCCTAAACTGAAATTACTATGCTGTAAGGTGACATATCATCACCAACACTATCTAATTTAGAGAAGAATCAGAGGCTTAACAAGGAAAAATTTTACCTTAAAAATGCAGTTTATTAAATAGCCTAGAATCTTTTAAAGAAAAAATTTTCCAGAAATTACTACCTTTACAAAAATATAGACATTATTCAACAAGGATTCAATAAAGGATAAAAATCCAAAACTCATGTGCCCAAAAATCACAATGGTAATAAGAAACACGGTCAGCCCTTGAAGCTAAGACACGTTGTTCTAAATGCTAGAGACTTCCTGGAATCTGGTTATATATTACGGTTTTTGTAGACCAAGTTTGTGCCTACTTGACACCTGGATAAGTTAGTCAAAAACACCACCAATCAGTTAAGAAAGCTTGTTACTCATCAACTCTGCAAACCTGCTATTTTGGTTGACTTCTTCACTTAACAAGTTATCTACTTTAACTACACAAAATTGTGTTCTTTAGTCATTAAGTCCTGTCTGACTCTTTTGCAAACCCATGGACTATAGTCCGCCAGGCTCTGCTTCCATTCTAGTATAAGACTGGATTGCCATTTCCTTCTCCAAGGGATCTTCCTGACCCAGGCATCAAACCCATGTCTCCTGAGTCTCTGACATTGGCAGGCGAATTCTTTTATCACGAGCCACCAGGGAAACCCCACATGAAATCTTAGTTCTACATAAGGTTATGACACCTCAAGCTAACAGTGGATTTTAGATATAATACTTAACATCCAACTTGTTTAAAAAACAAACAAACAACTCTATAACTTTGTCATGCCAGCAGTTGGAGATGAAACCTTATTACCTTCCACACAGTTCTTTCATTTCTCAAAGGATCCTTAGGAAACCATCTGATTCTGAAACAACTTTTGTTCTTATGAAAAATGTTGGTTAATAGAACCTTCCTTAGAACTATTAAAAAGTTCCCTTAAGTGGATTTTATATACTCAAAAATTTGAGTTGCCTCTCAGCAATTGAAAGATCCAGAAAGATGACTACTTATGTTCCATAAGGAAACATAACTCCTTATGTTGAGTTAAAATGTGTTTCTTGGTGGCAGTGCTTTCTGTGAAAAATCTTAAAATGTGTGAAACTTATCTACTTCCCAGGCTAACAATCTGTATCTTTCAGTGACTCGTATCTCTTAAAAATATTATCTGCCAGGACCATTTAGCTCAACTTACTCATTTACTGAAAAATATGGAGCACAACAGTGATTTTCAATCTTGAGTGTGTATCAGAATCACCTGGAGGGCTCTTGTTAACCAAAAATAGCTGGGTCTCCTTCATAATGTTTCACTCTCTGGTAGTGCAGAGAGGAGGTGGTGGCAAGAATTCTTATCTGAAATAATTTCTCAAATGTTACTGAGGCTGCTGGGAAATGAACTTTGAGACCACCAGATTGGATTAGAGAATAATTCTGAACTTCCCCTTGTTCTTTCATCAAATCAGCCTTAGAGCACATTCTTTTTTTTTTTCCTTTTTTTTAAATCACAATCCTGACACTGAGTCAAAGCAAACTGTCAGTAAACTGAATCTCCAAGTGTCTTCTATTTGCTTTGTTTCTTAATTCACAAAGTCTCCGAATTGTAATGACTTGGAATTTCATGTGTGTTTACAAATTTACATGGTGTTGTTCAACTGATGTTTTGATTGACTGTTGATGTCAATTTTCTCTTGTTACTTCAACTCAGTTGCTGGTTTCAATAGTTTTCATTACACTGTGCTAGATTTCATCCATCAACTGATATGTGTCAAGATATTTATGGAAACGGATTCACTTAATTTTAGCTACATCTCTCATTTTTCTCTTCAAAATGTAGTTGTCTTTAAAACATGTTCCAAATTGGTAACTTCATCATCGTTGGGTCTTTGCCCAGTTTTGCAAGTATTTACCAAATATGTTAACATTTGTCAGTACTTGTTAATACAGTGAGAGAAAGAAATATCTGACTTTAGAAGTCTTTCCCGACCTAAAATGGACTCGATTCACACATGTGCAAAATTAAGAATTAAATCTAATATCTGCAAAACACAACCATGATAATATATATGGGGCTGATTTACATAACACTAACATTCATCCTTTTTGAGTTTCAGTTTTCTACAGTTTCAGTAATGGGGCATAGTTTTAAAATACTCATGCTAGCATGCCTACATTCACTGTTAAAACATTCCAGGGTCAAATATTTGAACCAAATGCTATGGTCCTTTTCTAATTTATCTGCCCTCTGTAACCTAGCTTAGGTTACTGTAAATTTCGGTTATAAGCTTAACTCTGAATATTCAATACTTCATAGGGAAAAAAAAAAAAAAAAAAATCATCAAGTAAGTTACATTACTCTATAAAGTCAAAATATTTTTCTTTCAAGGTAGTAGGGTGCAGGTGGTGGGGGGAGAAGCAAAACTCTGTATTTGCCATGTGATTATATTCTGCATTCAGTTAACATAAGCTTACTTGATTTGGGGCCACTGAAATCCCTGCACTATACTGACACTGGCAAATCATGGGAAAACAAAGTTGCAAAATAAACCAAAGGTTAAATAGTAGTTTGTGCTAGACTGGTGTTGCATTGCAGTGTTTAATAGAAATCTAACTATACAGGCTTAGCCAAATAGACATTGGTTTATTTATTTAATAAAAAAGCCTGGAAGGAAATACTTTAAGTGTAGTGGCTTATTATGTTCCTTATGCCTATATCTTTGCTTAGCACAAGATTTTCAATCTTATAGTTGCCTCATGGTAAGAAAACAATTTAATCTACTGTCTCAGCTGATTTCCTTTTTTTTTTTTTTTTTTAAATCTTGATTACCCAAGATCAGCAGAAAACTTTCCTTCCACAGAAAACTCCATTTTTGAGCTCAACTTTTGCTATGTATCTGCCTGGAATAACAATGATGGGTGGAACATAGATTTAACAAAATGCATTTCATCCCCAAACAAAATCCATGTTCTATTAATTCTGAATAGGAAAAGGAGTATGTCAAGGCTGTATATTGTCACCCTGCTTATTTAACTTATATGCGGAATACATCATGAGAAATGCTGGGCTGGAGGAAGCACAAGATGGAATCAAGATTGCCGGGAGAAATATCAATAACCTCAGATATGCAAATGACACCACCCTTATGGCAGAAAGCGAAGAACTAAAGAGCCTCTTGATGAAAATGAAAGAGGAGAGTGAAAAAGTTGGCTTAAAGCTCAACATTCAGAAAACGAAGATCATGGCATTCGGTCCCATCACCTCATGGCAAATAGATGGGGAAACAGTAGAAACAGTGGCTCACTTTATTTTGGGGGGGCTCCAAAATCACTGCAGATGATGACTGCAGCCATGAAATTAAAAGACGTTTACTCCTTGAAAGGAAAGTTGTGACCAACCTAGACAGCATATTACAAAGCAGAGACATTACTTTGCCAACAAAGTTCCATCTAGTCAAAGCTATGTTTTTTTCAGTAGTCATGTATGGATATGACGGTTGGACTATAAAGAAAGCTGAGTGGCAAAGAACTGATGCTTTTAAACGGTGGTGTTGGAGAAGACTCTTCAGAGTCCCTTGGACTGTAAGGAGATCCAACCAGCCCATCCTAAAGGAGATCAGTCCTGGGTGTTCATTAGTAGGACTGATGTTGAAACTGAAACTCCAATACTTTGACCACCTGATGTGAAGAGCTGACTCATTTGAAAAGACCCTGATGCTGGAAAGATTGAGGGCAAGAGGAGAAGAGGACAACAGAGGATGAGATGGTAGGATGGCATCACCGACTCAATGGACATGAGTCTGAGTGAACTCCGGGAATTGCTGATGGACAGGGAGGCCTGGCATGCTGCAGTTCATGGGGACGCAAAGAGTCAGACACGACTGAGTGACTGAACTGAACTGAATCTTTGATAATCAACAAAATAAAAACATGAGGAAACTGGAGCAAAGCAAGACTGGAAATAGGAGAGTAATTAAAAATTAACCATTCTGATACTTTTAGGACTTGATATTACAATTTGATAGGTAGGACCTATGCAGGGCTTACCTAGGTTTAATTATTTGTCAAAGCTGAAGCAGGAGCTTTCCATGTAAAGCTGCTAGTACACTGGATTTGATAAGTCACCATACTCAGCACAGTATGAGAAGCAGCCACCATCATCTCTCATATTTTGCATTGTTTGTTCTCAGCTTCAGAGAGTTCCACAGTATATACACTCATCAGTTCTCAAGTGGATACTTGAGGTCTTTCTCTGAAGATACCTAGAGTTCTCTCTGCATCTGTCTTTTCTTCAGTACTCTGTCCTATGAAATCTGTCTTAGACTCCTCAGTTTCTCAACATCAACTTCTTCAACACAGTCTGTTCAGCTTTGCCTGGGTTGCTATGGAAATTTTCAGGGAAGTAACCAGCTTCAGGCAGTCCAGTAAACCAAGTACCCATTACTCTGTTTTAGCCAAAAAGCTTACACATCAAAGTACTTTAAAATAATGTTATATCCCCTGTAATCCTTTATATTATGGTGAGATCCAGGGACTTCATAAAATTTAATTCTTTTAATTTCCTAATATTGTTGATTTTATTTATAACTGCTTTCTTGGACTCATATTAAAATCATATGATTAACATTTATATAGAGGAATCTTTCACAAAATTTGTCAGTCAGTTCAGCCACTCAGTCCTGTCTGACTCTGTAGCTCCTTGGACTGAAGCATGCTAGGCTTCCCTGTCCATTACCAACTCCTGAGCTTACTCAAACTCATGTCCATCAAGTCAGTGATGCCATCCAACTATCTCATCCTCTGTCATCCCCTTCTCCTGCCTTCAATTTTTCCCATCTTCAGGGTCTTTTCCAATGACAAAATACTCCAAATATAAAATTCTCAGTTACTTATTTGCTTTATAGAATGAGAGTAGAGGTAAAAATAGCCAAGGTTTTAATAGTTAATTTGATAACACCTCATAGCTCAGTTGGTAAAGAATCCACCTGCAATGCAGGAGACCCCTGTTTGATTCCTAGGTTGGGAAGATCAGCTAGAGAAGGGATAGGCTACCCACTCCAGTATTCTTGGGCTTCCCTTGTGTTTTCCCTTGTGGCTCAGCTGGTAAAGAATTTGCTTGCAATATGGGAGACCTGGGTTCAATCCCTGGTTGGGAAGATCCCCTGGAGAAGGGAAAGGCTACCCACTCCAGTATTCTGGCCTGGAGAATTCCATGGACTATTTAGTCCATGGCGTTGCTAACAGTTGGAAACGACTGAGTGACTTTCATTTGATAACACAACACTTGTACTTAGTTTGAAAGACTCCTAGCACTTATTTTTTTAGTACATTTTAGTTCTCACTTATGAATATAACAAAACAGACTTTGCCAAAAATATTATATTCTGAATACATCCTTTCAGGTGAATTGTTGTTTCTAATGAAGTAGTCACCCTCTTACCATGGAAACAGCACTATGCCACTGCCAACTCTAGAAAATTCAGTCACACTCATTAATGGCCAAGCTGACCATTGGTATGTCTCTGAGGAAGACATGGCTCTTTTTTATTCAATCCATGAGACTAAGATAAACAATGATCTCAACATAATTCCACTATCACAAGTAGAACATTTTACTAATGAAAGACTGGATGGATATAATGAATTTTCATGGCTATAAAATATATATTGTATTACATAGTTTTATATATTTTCAAATGTAACTGACTTTTATAATTTGTGATACATGTGTTCATATTCTTAGCAGGTGCACTTTTATGCCAGAATAAGAAATGGTGCACACTCTGCTCTTACCTCAAGGAGGTGGTCGCCCATGTACCACAGGTCCTTTGGTATTTTTCCTATGATACATCCCACACATACAATGGACAAGCGAAAACATAAATTTCAGTCACTCATTCTAGAAAATAACAACTTAAAGGTAAAGTAAAATAATTTTTACTGGGCAAGAATTTCTAGATATTCCTCCACCAATGGCAAGGAATGTCAGAATTTCCACTGTTGCTTTAAAGCAGGAGCCCCCAATATCTGGGCTGACTAGTCTGTGGTCTTTTAGGACCTGGAGGTAAGCAGGAGGTAAGAGAGCACACAACAGGAGGTAAGCAGCAGGTAAGAGAGCAAAGCTTTATCTGCTTTTCCCATCACTCACATTACCACCTGAACCTTTTCCTGACTTTCCATGGAAAAATTGTCTTCCATGAAACCAGGTCCCTGGTGCTAAAAAGGTTGGAGACTGCTGCTTTACAGCATTCATAACTGGCTTGAATCTCAGATTGCTAACCAGTATGCAACAAAAGGAAAGATACCTAACATCATGAGGTTAAAATTCCTTAAGAAAGCCAGGCTGCTAAGTGTAGTGTACCTACTCAGTCTTAACTCCAGCATTACATTTTTACATTAGGTCAGGCTCGATCTCATTGGCAATCTTCTGTGATCATTACACAGCCTTGTTTCACCAATATATTTGTTCTTTTCCTTAGGCTTTGATAAATGTAATAAGCCTTGAAGGCTGCTGAGTCTGCCAACTGTAGTAAATGCAAGGAAAGTAGACTATACTAAATCCATAACATTTCTAGAATCACAAATGATACAAAGCATATAATTCTTTT
Organism: Aepyceros melampus; assembly: GCA_006408695.1. Lineage (NCBI taxonomy): Eukaryota > Metazoa > Chordata > Mammalia > Artiodactyla > Bovidae > Aepyceros > Aepyceros melampus. The sequence continues at coordinate 37,520 of SJXQ01011908.1, forward strand.
CAAGATGAGCTTGTTTTAAATTAAGAGAAACATATAGATGACTGTTCTCTTCTAGATGTCCAAGGATGTTTTGTGAAATATGTTTTGATCTGAGGCAAAATCCTGACTACACAGTTGCTATCTTCATCTGTCTGAATGTGAGCAGAGATGAGCTAAACAAGTGGGAAAATGAGACTGAAAGAACAAAAGAAGAAGGATCAGGACTCAGTACCATAAAACCAGAAAGTGGAAAACTGACAATAACACCAGCTACAATTCAATCACTTTTGACTGACTGAGATTAGCCCAATTTTCTAGCACTGTGAGCAAAGCAAGTTACTCCAACTTAACTACATTTACTAGAGTTGCACTGATAGGAAATCTACTATTAGGTTTATCATCCTGTAGATATTTATTTCCCAAAAATATATATTCTGGTCTATTTGGGGAAAGGAAGAGTGGGAGAACTAGGATAAACAGAAGACTGTTGACGTTTGGATCAATCAATGTTGCATTGCTTAAACATCATTGTTCTCAGAAAAATACACAGAAAAGTGAAAACCATTTCTGTGTGAGTAAACAAATATGTTTAACACACTCAAAAATCCATAATAAGTCAAAGACCAGAATACAAATATTGTAATTCTTTTGTCACCCTCCCTTTATCAACTTCGTTTTAATAGAGGTAGCAGTTTTTTTTTAAAAAGTTTTTTTTTTTTTTTAAAGGAACAGGGAATGGGCCTGCAGTCAATAGCTTCAATCTAGAGACTCTCATAGCTTTCTAACTAATTACAAAGAAGTATGCATTCATAAACAAACACAAAACAATGATGTTTAGAAACCTCACAAGGACGCATAAAGACTGTACAATACTGTTATGATTAACTATTTTTCCCTCTAAGGGGCTGTTTAGGTTTTTATTGTTATTTTTTCAGCTTAATAAAAATGTAAATGTCATTCTGAATGAGAACAATGGGGAAAATATTGAGGAAAAAAATAAAGATAGGTACCCCAGAGCACCTGGGTAACAGATGGCAAAAAAGATGGCCTGGGTCTACCTCAGGAATTTTAGGGCTCACCACGCATACCATGGAGGTTCAAATAAGGTAATTAACACCTCTGCTCCACAAGGCAACTAAAAACCAGGCTGGTTTATGGTGGTTAAAAGCTTTCAAAATGACATAACACAGCAAGTAGGGGCAAAAATTATATAAGCAAGCATTATTGAGAAACTGTGCTTGTATAAATCCCATTAGTTTGAAGGTAGTCCTTTGTACTTAAGCACTTTGTTTTATTTTAATCCTTATATCCCAACCCTTCCGTTTTTCAGTTTGCAAGATAGAAATAGTAAATAATACTTTGCCATCAAAATAAAACCATTGTAAAGTGTTTATCAAGAAAACTGATATATTGAAAGTTCAGTTTCTCTAAACAAGTCACTGGGGTAAATTCAAACTCTGTGGAATGACTGAACATCAAAGGCCACAAGGACTTTAATCATATCTTCAAAACACTACAAATCTATTTAATTTATACCAGATCAAGCATTGCTTTCCAAATGTTTTCAGAGGCTATAAAGTGATATGAACAAAATCCTGTCTAGAATCCACAAGAATAACAAAAGAATGTCCAAGAAATGTGAAAACTAGGAACATGGAATCCTGTTACCGGGTCTGTGATTTACTTTGAAATATGTCGGCATATCACATAACTATTATGTTTTACATCAGTCAAGTTTTAATTCAGAGTCAGACAGACTTAAGTTTAAACAACCTACCATCTCTAATTACTTTGAGAACCTTACAAGACATTTCATCTTTCCAGGTTTTACTTGGTTCAACTGTAAACTGGTTTCTAAGGTTGAAAGAAGCACAAGCTAGAATCAAGATGGCTGGGAGAAATATCAATAGCCTCAGATATTCAGATGACACCACCCTTATGGCAGAAAGTGAAGAAGAAATAAAGAGCCTCTTGATGAAAGTGAAAGAAGAGTGAAAAAGTTGGCTTAAAACCCAACATTCAGAAAACTAAGATCATGGCATCCAGTCCCATCACTTCATGGCAAATAATCACTTCATGGCAAATAGATAAACAATGGAAACAGTGACAGACTTTATCTTTTTGGGCTCCAAACTCACTGCAGATGGTGACTGCAGCCATGAAATTAAAAGATAGTTGCTCTTTGGAAGAAAAACTGACAAACCTAGACAGCATATTAAAAAGCAGAGAGATTACTTCGCCAACAAGGTCCGTCTAGTCAAGGCTATGGTTTTTCCAGTAGTCATGTTTGGATGTGAGAACTGGACTATAAAGAAAGCTGAGCACCGGAGAATTTATGCTTTTGAACTGTGGTGTTGGAGAAGACTCTTGAGAGTCCCTTGGAAACAGCAAAGAGATCCAACCAGTCAATTCTAAAGGAAATCAGTCCTGAGTATTCATTCGAAGGATTGATGCTGAAGCTGAAGCTCCAATAATTTGGCCACCTGATGCAAAGAACTAACTCACTGGAAAAGACCCTGATGTTGGGAAAGATTGAAAGCAGGAGGAGAAGGGAAAGACAGAGGATGAGATGGTTGGATGCCATCACTGACTAGTTGGACATAAATTTGAGTAAATTCCGGGAGTTGGGTGATGGACGGGGAGGCCTGGTGTGCTACAGTCCATGAGGTCACAAAGAGTCAGACAAGACTGAGCAACTGAACTAAATTGAAGGTTTAAAGATAAAACCCATGTCAGACTAGAGCTTAGCTTCTCTGGAGAAAAAGTTATGTGAGAGAGAGAAATTTATTTTAAGGAACTGACTCACCCTTTTGTAGAGCTGATAAATCCAAAATCTGCAAGGCAGGCCAGGAGACTGGAGACCCAGGGTAGAGTCGACTTGCAGTCTTGATTCAAAGGGCAATAAAGGGAAAAACGACTCCCCCCTTTTAGAATTTATTTCCTGTAGGGCCTATTTAAGCATTTAGTGGAGATCCCAGGTGCTTTGTATTAGGGTTTGGAACTGAGGATACTGGCTTGTAGGGCTGTGATTCTCAGGCCTATAGCAACTAAGATCACCTCCAGAGATTTTAAAACCTACTAATACAAACCTCTCATAGCTCAGTTGGTAAAGAACCTGCCTGCAATGCAGGAGACCTGGATTCAATTTCTGGGTGAGGAAGATTCCCCTGGAGAAGGAAATGGCAACCCACACCAGTATTCTTGTCTGGAGAATCCCATGGACAGAGGAGCTTAGCAGGCTACAGTCCATGGGGTCACAAGAGTCCAGATGACTTAGTGACTAGATCATCACTGATACAAGCCCCTCCCCTCCCCTCCTCATTCTTAATTTGAATGCTCCCCAGGTGATTCTAATGTGTACCCAATGCTAGAAACTACTTTTGTAAGAAAAAGAGATTATTCTAGAAATAATTAGAAAAATATGTCATCCCCTATAAAACACAAATATAAACTAAAGCACTGTTCCAGCTCAGAAACTGACTCTACAGCACCACATTGCCTTCAGTATTCTGGTGCCTGGGGCCACCAGAGCATCCCTAGCCATAGGTGGCAAATCACCCAAATTCCCTTTCTGACATTGATTTGTTACTGGATACAGAGCAGTTTGCAGAAACTTAAGTGCAAGAAATTTAAAACAATGAAAAATCCATGATATTCATTTTAAAAATATTTAGAGTAATGTAGTTCAAGGAAATTACAAATGCAAATAAAATGATGAAAAATAACTTGAAAAATATGGGCTTCCCTGGTGGCTTAGATGGTAAGGAATCTGCCTGGAACATAGGTGACCTGGATTGATCCCTGGGTCAGGGAGATCCCCTGGAGGAGGGCAATGGCTACACCCACTCCAGTATTCTTGACTGGAGAATTCCATGGATGGAGGAACCTGGCAGGCTATAGTCCGTGGGATCGCAAAGAATGAGACAGGAAAATCAAACTATACTAATCACAACATAAAATAAACATCAATCATTCCTTAAAACTCTATTTTGACCTAGCTTTTATATTAAAACCTGTGAATGATATGGATATAAGCCATGTCTTGAAAGAGGTACTACCTCAATAGAGATGACTGAAGTATCATGGGATGGACTTGATAAATAGTGACAACTATCATTTGTTTAGCACCGTATGTTAAACACTGTCTGCCTGCAATGCAGGAGACTTGGGTTAGATCCCTGGCTCGGGAAGATCTCCTGGAGAAGGAAATGGCAACCCACTCTAGTATTCTTGCCTGGAGAATCCCATGGACAGAGAAGCCTGGTGGGCTACAGTCCATGGGGTCACAAGAGTCGGACACGACTGAGTGACTTCACTCACTCACAAGCACTTACATCTATGAACTCAATTCTCATAAAATGCATGAATGGTAATTGCCATTTTTCTGACAAAGAGACAGGTATATATTATTAAATACATTATTTCTCATATATCTAATTGCTTGTGGAATTGGAACAACAACAAAAAGGAAACAGGGAAAGTTGGAATTGAGAAAAAGAGGTCAAGAAGTATCTAGTGAGGAAATGATCATTCACATAAAGATAACCTTGGAAAGTATAGGGTAGAATTGAAGTAACCTAGAAAATAATATAATAGAGGAAATAACAAAATGGTTCCCACTCTCTCCAGACTCTCCATTCTTATTTTTCTTAATTCACCTCTAGTATTTTATACTGAAAGCGATCTTCATCAACTGTATTATCAAAGTAAAGCTTACTCACTCATAACTGTCTGGAGTCTCACCATAATTCCTATAGAGAAAATAATCTGTTTTCCCAGCTGTACTCTTTGCCCCGTTCTTGTCTATGCTGAATGTTTCTTTCTCTCCACTGGGAGGCTTCTTCAGGCTCTTTGCCAGTCAATGCTCTATCTGCTGGATCTCATAACATTTTTCACATGTCAATCCATGTCCCTGGAGTCTAATTATATATTGGCAAAACTCTCTCCTCTCAGGGACTCTGTGTACCCTCAAAGATGGATTTCCAGTCTTATAAAGATAGATGTCCCAAGTTGCTCAGTAAAAAAATGAATCTCCAGCTAAGACAATATCTGAGGTTATTGTTTTTTTTTTTGTTGTTGTTGTTTTTGTCTTTTTTTTTAACTAAACAGAATAAACAAACAAAATAGAAAAAGAAGGGAAAGAAGGAATTGAGCTAGTGAAGCAAGATAGTAGGATTTCCAGAGTTGTCTGCAGGTTTGGAACAGAGAGAAGGTAGACTGTCCTCCAGCTGTCATGGAAAGAGGTTGGAAGGAAATGAGGGGGAAAAAACCCCACAAAAACCTGCTAAATCTAGGAAGTCAGTCTCCTCAATCTTCACAAAGTTACAGAGACTCCCAACACTGAGATTTCTAAAATAAGTAAAAATCTTGCCTGAAATATAAACCCTTCACAAATCTAGAGTGTGATGAAATTCAAAATCTGAAAATATGGCAGAATTACAAAATTTTGTCTAATGATAAAACATTTATCTAAATTTTTGACATTTTTCTAAATATATATTTTAGAAATGTGCATTTATATACATATTTACAGATATAAACTCACATTAGACAAAAAAATTCATAAATGTACTCTTTAAAGAAATACATATGCTTCCCATGACATTTAATGGTCCATATACCTCTATCTGTTCTAATCCTGCCATCAGTCCCAGAAGGACTGTTTCATTAGTACTAGTCTGCTTTTCACCTTTTCTTATTTGAAAACAAAACCAAAGAATCAGAGATTTTCCATCCACCCAACAGTACTTTCTTAACTAAAAAATTTTGCCCTGAAACTATAAATGAAGACATTATTGATTATCAAATATCAGTTATTAAAGAAACTGTTTTGTAAGCATTGAAATAATCATTAATAGAATAAGTATAAACAGCTTGATCCTTAAGGATCAAGTTCTCAAGTTCTCAAGAAAACACTGAGATCAATTGCTGAAAATTTCCAAACATAGAATCCAGACTGATTCTGCTCAGTGAAATTTTTCTCAAAGAAATCAAGCCACAAGGAAGGAAGAGGGAAATGGAATTGAGGATATCTTGATTTTCTTTCCATCACAATCTAAATTTCATTGGAATTTTATGTTAAAAGGTAATCCTGAGCAGTGCTTAAACTTTCACCTCCTTCTCAAAAAAAGTGACTATATTAGTTTTGTTTTCTGTATCACAAACTGAGGTCTTCTTTGGTGACTCAGATGGTAAAGAATCTGCCTGCAATATAGGAGACCCAGGCTTGATCCCTGGTTCAGGAAGATCCCCTGGAGAAGGGGTAATCACCCTCTCCAGTATTCTTGCTGGGAGAATTTCATGGACAGAGGAGCCTGGCAGGCTAAAGTCCATGGGGTTTTTAAAAGGTAATCCTGAGCAGTGCTTAAACTTTCACCTCCTTCTCAAAAAAAGTGACTATATTAGTTTTGTTTTCTGTATCACAAACTGAGGTCTTCTTTGGTGACTCAGATGGTAAAGAATCTGCCTGCAATATAGGAGACCCAGGCTTGATCCCTGGTTCAGGAAGATCCCCTGGAGAAGGGGTAATCACCCTCTCCAGTATTCTTGCTGGGAGAATTTCATGGACAGAGGAGCCTGGCAGGCTAAAGTCCATGGGGTTTCAGAGTTGTACACAACTGAGTGACTAACACTACCAGAAGCTGGAAAGTGAAAATTGCTTCAAGATATGGTCTCTGTTACGAAACATACGTTGTGGAATTTATCTTAATTTTAAAAGAAAAATACATGTTACTGACCTAATAAAATACAATTAAGCAACTATTGATACAAAGAAAGTAAAGCATTTTTCATAATTTGCTAATTTTCATCTGCAACAGATTTTATCTAGGGTTTACTCTATAGTGACAAAATAATAAAGCATCTAATTTTTAAAAGTATTTGGATTTCATTTGAGATTTTATAGATGGGAAATAAGCCAATGACTGTATTTATACTTTTAAAGGGCTGTTGCGCTTTCCAGAATTTAAGCAAAAAACTCTAACCTGAACAATTTCCAGCTTTGAAGCATGAGAAAAAAGCATATTATCTTTTATTTTCACACACTGTCACCTAATTAATTTCTTCAAAACCTTGGGAATTGTGCTTTGATTCTCTTCTTAAATCATCAAAATTAGCTTTCTGTTCACCAACTACAAGCTGCTAAAATACCAACCGTCACTGTGAATCAAAGAAAACAGTTTTGAACTTAAAAAAAAAGAAAACCTTGAGAAATAGGAATCAAATTAATTTTTCATGCTTTCATCTTTAGAACCAAAGAAAAAGAAACACGCATACAGAAAATTTGTATTTTTTGGTTTGTCACATTTAGACATTATAATATATATAATTTTTATATTCTATTGTATCAACTTGCAACAGCTTGTTCCATGGTTATTTTGCCACATACACACACATGTATTTACATATATGCTTATATAGTGATAGTCATGACTACATAAACACAATTTTTTATGAAAATATTCTACTTTTTCCCTTGCCTATATGTTAGAATTTTCTTCATTACAACCCACATAGACATTCTTTATGATTTTATATTGATATTTACTATTTATTAACAGTGCTGTGTTATATGTAATTATTATGTAGTGAGGAAAGCATCTTAATTTTTTCCCTAACAATACTGTTTAAAATTGTATCACCTTTGTACAGATTTCTTTGTGAAATTGAGTCTTCAAGCTTTCTTTCTTTACATCCAAGGCTGTTTTCAAGGTTTTTTCCTTACATGCAAGGTTTATCTTTGTACTGTTTAATTTGTAGGAATAGTATACTTATTATGAATATTAGCTCTTTGTCATATTGAAACAACTATTTTCCTCCAAGTTGTTAATAGTATGCTATTTTGATTACTATACTTTAACAATAAGTTTTGATAGCTCATAATCTATTTCACTACTCATTTTTACTGCAAAAATTTATATCTGAGTTTATAAGTTCATATGTTGAGACCAATTTTCATTTTAATGATTAAAAAGGTATTTTTGTTTTGTTAGTATGTCATGAGCATAATTTATCGGTACCAACATTTTCAAATGAAGAGACTATATCATGCAAATTTTGACAGAATCATATTATTTCTTAAACATTTGCTGCTGCTGTAACTCGCTTCAGTCGTGTCCGACTCTGTGCGACCCCAGAGACGGCAGCCCACCAGGCTCCTCCGTCCCTGAGATTTTCCAGGCAATAACTGGAGTGTGTTGCCATTTCCTTCTTCAAAGCATGCATGCATGCTAAGTTGCCTCAGTCGTGTCTGACTCTGTGCGACTCTATGGACAGCAGCCCACCAGGCTCCTCCATCCACAGGATTCTCCAGGCAAGAATACTGGAGTGGGCTGCCAGTTCCTTCTCCATCTTAAACATTTAGGTATAGGTATATCACTATATAGAGCTTCCCTGGTGGCTCAGAGGTTAAAGCATCTGCCTGTAGTGTGGGAGACCTGGGTTCAATCCCTGGGTTGGGAAGATCCCCTAGAGAAGGAAATGACAACCCACTCCAGTACTTTTGCCTGGAGAAGTCCATGGAAGGAGGAGCCTGGTGGGTTACATATTTTAAAAATATGGGGTGGGTTATATATTTTAAAAATATATATTCTTTTAACATGCAGTTTTGTTTACTTTAACTAGAAGAAATGTGAAATAAAAGCTGAGACAGAGCTATCTTTCTTTTCCCTTGAAAAGCTTATTTTTTTGCTCTGAAAAATGGCACCCCACTCCAGTACTCTGGTCTGGAAAATCCCATGGACGGAGGAGCCTGGTAGGCTGCAGTCCACGGGATCGCACAGAGTCGGACACGACTGAAGCGACTTAGCAGCAGCATATACGTATATATTTGGCAAGATGACAACATAATAAATTTCAGATGGGTTTTCCTCCTATATTATAGCAGTTTTAATTATTACAATATTTTCAAAATAAAAGTTACCGTAATTCACTTAATTTAAGTAATGATGTGTCTTTATACAAATTAAGGAATGTTATGTAAAAAAGCACAAGCAGTAATGAAATGTCACCCTCTCAAACAGGATTGGAAATCCTGACTCTAGCAATCTGTTGCCTCTAAATTTTGATTGTTAGGTTCAAGTCAGGGTCGGAAGTCATATGCTCCAAAAGGAGATTTGGATACAGAATTTATTTTTTATTGAAACATATTAATGACATAATTTAATATTGGTAATCATATTATTGGCCACAATTAATTCACACATAAAACTATTCTTCTAATGCATACTGAAGTACAAAACGGTAGTTTAAGTTAAAACACGACCCTTGTTCTTAACTCTTCTTTTCATAATGAACCTCAAATCTTAAGAAATCTTGGTTCTACCTTCAAAATACACTTTCTCCATACTTGCTTCCTTGAGTTTTTAGCTGTCTGCTCAAATGTCACCTTTTCATGGAGGTCATTCTTGGCCATCCTATTAATGCTTTAACATTACATTCTAACCCTTCACCTGCTTGTTCACTCAGCAATAATCTCCAGGTCACATTATCTAGTAAAACTTTGTAATAATAATAAATAAGATTTGAGACTATGTTTGTTGTTCAATTACTAAGTCCAACTCTTTGTGACCCCACAAATTGTAGCATGCCAGGCTTCCCTATCCTTCACTATTTCCCATGACTCAAAAGGTAAAGAATCTGCCTGCCAATGCAGGAGACCTGGGTTCAATCCCTGGGTTAGGAAGACCCCCTGGAGAAAGGAATGGCTACACACTCCATTATTCTTGCCTGTAGAATTCCATGGACAGAAGAGTCTGGCTGGCTATAGTCCATGGGGTCACAAAGAGTCAGACACAACTGAGCAAGTAACACTTCCAAGGTTATTAGGAATCAAATTATTGTGAAGCTGCTGAAAAACATAATTTTTAGGTGTGGTCCAATTTATCAGAAATGAATAATGAAACAAAGAATTCTTAGTGACAAGGCAATCAGTTCCTAGTTTATACTCAGCCATTTCCTACCCCTTAGAAAATTAGAATTTTAGCCAGCCTGTACTGGAGGACAGGAGTGAGCAGACGGACAGTCAACTGTCAGTCACATTATATCTGAATACAAGTTATCTTGGGTGTATTATCTCACATTTTACTTCATTTCACAATTACATTTTTCATTCATTTGTTGACTTTATGTCCCCCCTACAATTAGGCTCTATGAGGATGAGATGATTTAGCTCACTGCTTATTATCCAGTGCAATAATAGCTGGGACTCAATAAACAAATGCTGAAACAATCACTGAATGGGTTTTGATTGTTACAGAATATGCCAATGTCTGAATCAGGTTTCTAAGAAGGTTTCAGAGTGATCCATTTCCCAGCGTTTTAAACCTACTACCAATAATACTTGCACATTTCAGTGGCTGCCTAGGAGAATGGAACAATAGACTTCATTACATACATGGGCAGAATTTAAAACACAATCATCTGAAGCATATGACAAAGCAGCAAATGAGTCATTTCCAGAAATTCAGTCTCTCACTTCATCATCATACAGCCAACTCCCCAACTAGTTGGTAGCTCAGGAACTTCTGAAAGTGTAATATTTTAGCTGACAAAGTTGGTAATGTTCCAAGAATATTGTCTTACATCTTAAGTTGAAATGGAAGAATACTCTAAACTGTTCTACGTATAAAATACAATATAGCTATGGAAAATATGATAGACTGACTTTCCATTAGTATATACTTGGAAAATCTAGTTTCAAAAGGGATAATGAAGAAAGATTAGAAAGAGAAATTTTAGATTGATTGATGTATTATCTGGCTCTCAAAAATTTTAAACATGAAGAAAATCAATTCCATTTTACTTAGTCTGCTTATTTTACTATTTACTTATCTTGGCAATTTAAAACTATATGATTTTTCTTCTATCTTGTATCAAAAATAAAATTAAAGAAAATGGCAACTGTACTTACTCATGGCAATAAATATTCTATAGATTGTCCCCCTGATTACCTTATTTCCTCAATTGTTGAGCTGCCTAACTCTCTTTGCCTTCATATACTAATAAAAAGAAATCCAGTCCTGTCTTCCTGATTTTCACAAAATTTTAACCACATAATAAAATCCTTCTTCAGCAAAAACTGTCGACACAAGTCATGCATTAAGGTACTCAAATGTGAACCAATAAGGTATCTCTGTATATCTGTATGTCCTGTCTGCTTGATAAGAACTGAGATTCACTGAGAAGAGCTATACCTTTCTTTTCATCACAAATCCAAATATTAAAATATAGTTATCATACTTTTTGTTGGGCATGGATATTTCTTTTACTCCTAGATGGGAGAAAAGCATTGTACACTCTAGATGCAACAGAGGAATGGAAGGCAGGAGGGAAGACTTATATGTACTATGTAACTTTTCTTTAATACAGATCCTTTGATTGGGCTTCGACATCTATGTTTGAATAGAGGAGGGCCAGAACTCAAGCGCAATTTCTACATAAGAAAAAGTATGAGACTAAGGACAAAGGTTTGAGAATCAAGCCAAAAAACTGTTCAAAAGAGAATTATTCAGTTCAGTTCAGTTCAGTCGCTCAGTTGTGTCCAACTCTTTGCGACCCCATGAATCAGAGCACACTAGGCCTCCCTGTCCATCACCAACTCCCAGAGTCAACACCCAAACTCATGTCCATCAAGTCAGTGATGCTATCCAACCATCTCACCCTCTGTCATCCCCTTCTCCTCCTGCTCTCAATCTTTCCCAGCATCAGGATCTTTTCAAATGTGTCAGCTCTTTGCTTCAGGTGGCCAAATTATTGCAGTTTCAGCTTCAAAATTAGTCCTTCCAATGAACACCCAGGACTGATCTCTTTTAGGATAGACTGGCTGGATCTCCTTGCAGTCCAAGAGACTCTCGAGAGTCTTCTCCAACATCACAGTTCAAAAGCATCAATTCTTCGGTGCTCAGCTTTCTCTATAGTCCAATTCTCACATCCATACATGACCACTGGAAAAACCATAGCCTTGATTCTGATTATAAGCAGGTTTGCTTCAGTGCTTAAAGGGTATACTCTGACAGAGTGGAAAGGGTCATTCTCTCCATGCCAGTCCAAAACTCGTCAATGTTCTGGAGCTCTGTGGACTATAGATTTGGGGAACATGGTAGAAACAAAATGCTTGGGACAAACATGATATCACAAGAGATGACATTAGCATGCCATCATTTAGTGTTTTCAAAATAGCTTGTTTGCCTTAGGTATTCATTAGAATGCCCTCAATATTTGTTGGACAAGTAGAGTTCAGCTCTCTACTCAGATGTCTAGAATTATGTTTGGTACAAAGTAGGTACAAACAGATAAAATAGATGAATGAAGTGGAAGCCTTAAGAGAGGAAAAAAATAGGGAACATACTATATGAGGACCTTTCCTAGACAGATGGCTGCTATTTGCTATGGATATAAGGAACAAATTATTGACTCCTATGTTGAGGCAAGTATTCCTTTATCCAAATCAAGACTAAGAGTTCATGTAATTTGTCAATGAATAAAAATATCCTTTCATTATTTGTGAATAAAATGGTGAGAACAGGTGCAATTTGGATTTCATACACACAAAAAGTAATGCACAAAGGTCTACTTGACCAAGAATATGATAGGTAAATTTGGCTTTGGAATGCAGAATGAAGCAGGGCAAAGACTAATAGAGTTTTGTCAAGAAAATACACTGGTCATAGCAAACACCTTCTTCCAACAACAGAAGAGAAGACTCTACACATGGACATCACCAGATTGTCAACATTGAAATCAGACTGATTATATTCTTTGCAGCCAAAGATGGAGAAGCTCTATACAGTCAGCAAAAACAAGACCAGGAGCTGACTGTGCCACAGATCATGAACTCTGTATTGCCAAATTCATACTTAAATTGAAGCAAGTAGGGAAAACTGCTAGACCATTCAGGTATGACCTAAATCAAATCCCTTATGATTATACAGTGGAAGTAAGAAATAGATTTAAGGGCCTAGATCTGATAGAGTGCCTGATGAACTATGGAATGAGGTTCATGACACTGTACAGGAGACAAGGATCAAGACCATCCCCATGGAGAAGAAATGCAAAAAAGCAAAATGGCTGTCTGGGAAAGCCTTACTAATAGCTGTGAAAAGAAGAGAAGCAAAAAGCAAAGGAGAAAAGAAAATATATAAGCATCTGAATGCAGAGTTCCAAAGAATAGCAAGAAGAGATAAGAAAGCCTTCTTCAGTGATAAACGCAAATAGAGGAAAAGAACAGAATGGGAAAGACTAGAGATCTCTTCAAGAAAATCAGAGATACAAAGGGAACATTTCATGCAAAGATGGGCTCGATAAAGGACAGACATGGTATGGATCTAACAGAAGCAGAAGATATTAAGAAGAGGTGGCAAGAACACACAGAAGAACTGTACAAAAAAGAGCTTCATGACCTGGATAATCATGATGGTGTGATCACTCATCTAGATCCAGACATCCTGGAATGTGAAGTCAAGTGGGCCATAGAAAGCATCACTATGAACAAAGCTAGTGGAGGTGATGGAATTCCATTTGAGCTATTCCAAATCCTGAAAGATGATGCTCTGAAAATGCTGCAGTCAATATGCCAGCAAATTTGGAAAACGCAGCAGTGGCCACAGGACTGGAAAAAATCAGTTTTTATTCCAATGCAAAAGAAAGGCAATGCCAAAGAATGCTCCGACTACCGCACAATTGCACTCATCTCACATGCTAGTAAAGTAATGCTCAAAATTCTCCAAGCCAGGCTTCAGCAATACGTGAACCGTGAATTTCCAGATGTTCAAGNAAAACTATAAAACACTCGTGAAAGAAATCAAAGAGGACACCAATAGATGGGAAAATATACCATGTTCATGGATCAGAAGAATCAACATAGTGAAAATTAGTATACTACCCAAAGCCATTTATAGATTCAATCCAATCCCTATCAAGCTACCAACGGTATTTTTCACAGAGCTAGAACAAATAATTTCACAATTTGTATGGAAATACAAAAATCCTCGAATAGCCAAAGCAACCTTGAGAAAGAAGATGGAACTGGAGGAATCAACCTGCCTGACTTCAGGCTCTACTACAAAGCCACAGTCATCAAGACAGTATGGTACTGGTACAAAGACAGAAATATAGATCAATGGAACAAAATAGAAAGCCCAGAGATAAATCCACATACCTATGGACACCTTATCTTTGACAAAGGAGGCAAGAATATACAATGGATTAAAGACCATCTCTTTAGCAAGTGTTGCTGGGAAAACTGGTCAACCACTTGTAAAATAATGAAACTAGAACACTTTCTAACATCATATACAAAAATAAACTCAAAATGTATTAAAGATCTAAACATAAGACCAAAAACTATAAAACTCCTAGAAGAGAACATAGGCAAAACACTCTCTGACATACATCACAGCAGAATCCTTTATGAGCCCCCTCTCAGAATGTTGGAAATAAAAGCAAAAATAAACAAATGGGACCCAATTAAACTTAAAAGTTCTGCACAACAAAGGAAACTATAAGCAAGGTGAAAAGAGAGCCTTCAGAATGGGAGAAAATAATAGCAAATGAAGCAAATGACAAACAACTAATCTCAAAAATATACAAACAACTTCTGCAGCTCAATTCCAGAAAAATAAATGACCCAATCAAAAAACGGGCCGAAGAGCTAAATAGACATTTCTCCAAAGAAGGCTTTCTTATCTCTCTCCACTATTCCTTGGAACTCTGCATTCGTTGGGTATATCTTTCCTTTCTCCTTTGTCTTTCACTTCTCTTCTTTTCTCAGCTATTGGTAGGTATATTTTTAATGTATGAACAGTTAACAGTTCATAACATTTGGATCTGTTTCTGAATAGATTAGGAGTAGAAGTTAATGTGATGTGACATGTTCAGAAAGAGTGTTCATGTTTTGGAAATAAGACAAAAAAATAGTGCAACATATTCTTTCATTCTCATCTTAGAATACATTTTAATAGCCCTCCTTGAATATGATTCAATTATCTTCAATAATTTATCTGCTTTCACTTTACTTTCTTCTAATTGTGTCCTGGACACTATGAAGTTAAATTTAACTTGTAGCTCTCTCTCTGGTAGGAAAGTTTCTCCCAAATGTTATGGTTTTATTACCCTATAGGGCATTATCTGGTTCTGTACTAGTCTAGGAATCTTATTAATATTTTTATAAATCCACATAAGTACCAGTTCCTTAATTGTTCTTAGAAGTGTCTTTACCACTTATTTGACTTCTCATTAATGATATAAATATTCCATGTGTGTTTTCTACATGTATATGAAAATCATCATTTTAGTTTTTGAGAATCCACTTCAATAGAGTTTACTGGGTTTGTGACTGAGAAAGAAGATTTTTAGGAATTGATTAATTACTGTCCTAAGAAACTATAAAGAAATGTAAAGTTTCCAAAATAATGGTTAGTTCCATTTTCTTGAAGCATCATGATCCATCATGAGAGGGCAAGTCTAGCAATGGCAGGGAGACTAAAAACTAGAATTCTGATGAACAGAACAACTGTAGTGATTGCTCTAATGGAGGGGCTTTGTAAACAAGGATGTTTACCTGCTGGCACAGCTGTAGGAAGCCAGATGTACAGGCCTACCTCATCTTATTGCTCTTTGCTTTATCACATTTTGCAGATATTGTGCTTTTTACAAATTGAAGGTGTGTGGTAACCCTGTGTCCAGCAAGTCTATTGGTGCCAGTTTTCCAACAGTATTTGCTCACTTTATGTCTGTGTCAATTTTGGAAATTCTCAAAGTATTTCAAACTTTGTCATTATTATTATATTTGTTATGATCTATGATCAGAGATCTTTGATGCTGCCTTTGTAATTGTTTTGATGTGTTACATAAGATGGTGAACTTAACTGACAAATATTTTTGTGTTCTGAATGCTCTATCCACTGCCTCCCAGTCTCTCCCTCTCCCCTTGGACTTCTCTATTCCTGAGACAAAACTATGTTGAAATTAGACCAAATAATAGCTTTACAATGGCCTCTAAATGTTCAGCTGAAGAAGAATAGTACTTCTCTTGTGCATACTCAGTCACTTCAACTGTGTCCAACTCTTTGGAACATTTTGGACTTTAGCCTGCTAGGCTCCTATGTCCATGGGATTCTCCAGGCAAGAATACTGGAGTATTGATGCTCTCCTCCAGGGAACCTTCCCAACCCAGACCTATGTCTCTTATGTCTCCTGCATTGGCAGGTGGATTATTTTTTACCACTAGCACCACCTGGGAAGCCTCCCTCACTTTATTTTTATTTTATTTTTAAATTTTTTATGTTTTTTTTTTGCTATTTATTTTATTTTACTTTACAATACTATATTGGTTTTGCCATACATTGACATGAATCTGCCACAGTGTACATGAGTTCCCAATCCTGAACCCCCCTCCCACCACCCTCCCCATATCATCTCTCTGGGTCATCCCAGTGCTCCAGCCCCAGGCATCCTGTATCCTGTATTGAACCTAGAGTGGTGATTCGTTTCTTACATGATAGTATACATGTTTCAATGCCATTCTTCCAAATCCCACCCTCTCCCTCTCCCACAGAATTCAAAAGTCTGTTCTATACATCTGTATCTCTTTTTCTGTCTCACATACAGGGTTATCATTACCATGTTTCTAAATTCCATATATATGTGTTAGTACACTGTATTTGTGCTTTTCTTTCTGGCTTACCTCACTCTGTATAATTGGCTACAGTTTCATCCACCTCACTAGAACTGATTCAAATGTATTCTTTTTAATGGCTGAGTATACTCCATTGTGTATATGTACCACAGCTTTCTTATCCATTCGTCTGCTGATGGACATCTAGGGTTGCTTCCATGTCCTGGCTATTATAAACAGTGCTGCTTTAAATCAAAGCTAGAAATGATTAGGCTTGGAAGACATGTCAAAAGCTTAGATAGACCAAAAGCTAGTCCTCCTGTAACACAAGGAAAAGTTCTTGAAAAACATTAGAAATGTTACTCCTATGAACACATTAATAATCAGAAAGCAAAACAGCTATATGGCTTATGTTCTCCTCACACTTTCTCATTTTAGTGGTCTGGATAGAAGATCAAGCTATCCACAATATTACCTTAAGCCAAAGTCTAATTCAGAGCAAGGCCTTAATGCTCATGGAAATTCTATGAGGGTTTAGAGAGGTGAAGAAGACACAAAAAACGTGTTTGAAGCTAGTTTTAATGAGATTTAAGGAAATGGATAACAATAAACAGTAGAAAATTCTGAAAGAGATTAGAATACCAGACCACCTGACCTGCCTCTTGAGAAATCTATATGCAGGTCAGGAAGCAAAAGTTAGACCTGGACATGGAACAACAGACTGGTTCCAAATAGGAAAAAATATGTCAAGGCTGTATATTGTATCCTGCTTATTTAACTTCTATGCAGAGTACATCTTGAGAAATGCTGGGCTGGAAGAAGCACAAGCTGGAATCAAGATTGCCAGGAGAAATATCAATAACCGCAGATATGCAGATGACACTACCCTTATGGCAGAAAGTGAAGAAGAACTAAAGAGCCTCTTGATGAAAGTGAAAGAGGAAAGTGAAAAAGTTGGCTTAAAACTCAACATTCAGAAAATGAAGATCATGGCCAATGGTCTCATCACTTCATGGGAAATAGATGGGGAAACAGTGGAAATAGTGTCAGACTTTATTTTGGGGGGGCTCTAAATTCACTGCAGATGGTGATTGCAGCCAGGAAATTAAAAGATGTTTACTCCTTGGAAAGAAAGTTATGACCAACCTAGATAGCATATTCAAAATCAAGACTTTACTTTGCCATCCAAGGTCCATCTAGTCAAGGCTATGGTTTTTCCAGTGGTCATGTATTGATGTGAGAGTTGGACTGTGAAGAAGGCTGAGCACCAAAGAATTGATGTGGTTGAACTGTGGTGTTAGAGAAGACTCTTGAGAGTCCCTTGGACTGCAAGGAAATCTAACCAACCCATCCTAAAGGAGATCAGTCCTGGGTGTTCATTGGAAGGACTGATGTTGAAGCTGAAACTCCAATACTTTGGCCACCTCATGTGAAGAGTTGACTCATTGGAAAAGACCCCAATGCTGAGAGGGATTGGGAACAAGAGGAGAAGGGGACAATAGAGGATGAAATGGCTGGATGTCATCACCGACTCGATGGACATGAGTTTGATTAAACTCCGACAGTTGGTGATGGATAGGGAGGCCTTGCGTGCTGCTATTCATGGGGTGGCAAAGAATCGGACACAACTGAGTGACTGAACTGACTGAACTGAACTGAAGTTCTTTGCATAACATAAAAGTGCAAGGTGAAGTAGAAAGAGCAGGTGTAGAAGCTGCAGTGAGTTTTCCAGATCTAGCTAAGGTATTAAAGAAAGTGGCTGCAATAAACAACAGATTTTCAAAGTAGACAAAGCAACCTTATATTGGAAGAAGATGCCATCCAGACCTTTCATAGCTGGAGAAAAGTCAACACTTGGCTTCAAAGCTTCAAAAGGCCAACTGATTGCTTTATTAGGAGTTAATACAGCTGGTGAGTTTAAGTCAAAGTCGATGTTCATTTATTTTTCTGAAAATCCTAGCATCCCTTAAGGATTGCGCTAAATCTATTCTTTGCTCTATAAGTTAAACATCAAAGCCTAGGTGACAGTGTGTATGTATGTATGTATGTATAT